>JAEHOF010000114.1:36988-52539 GCA_018257905.1 Gillenia trifoliata
AGAAGTGAACAGGGGCATCGATGCTTCTTGCTAGAATTGACGAGATGCGGAATCTCATTGGAGTGGGGGCATGAAGCACCGCCCAACAAATAAAGGACCATATATTACAGAGTGATGGATCATTCAATTGGCTGTTGTCATTGAAAATGACTTTTACCAGTAGCAATTCATGTTTTGATAATCTACCGAATGATGAAATAGGGGACAGAGATGAGTACTGAAGCATTCAGTTCTAGCTTGGGAAATCACTTGCACGAAGAGACAATAATTAAGTTTCTACGAAGCCAACAAACAGATAAGAGATTTTGTATGAATGAGTATTCTTGTGAACGTATGTTTGATTAACTTTGCCTTTGAATGTGCATGCCGACAGTCCTTATGAAGGAGAAAACTTTTCATAGGTGAAGTTGAGTCCAACAAAAATTGTTGAGGACATCTCCCGTGAAGAATTTTAATGTTGGTATATTGTATTCATCATAAATTGTAAGTACAATGGAAGATAAATATATAGAAGATTACACATCAGGTTAAGATCCAATGGAAACAAGCCATGAACCTCCATCCTTAATCTACGCCCTAGTTTCTGGTCTTGGAATTAGTTACAAGGCAATCAGCCACCAAATATGAGTAAGCAAGTGGTTAACCCAGAAACATAGCTCTAAGCTAGCTAGAAAAGATAATAACCTAAAACCCTAGCTCCTACCCGATGAATACAAGGATGGTCTGACCAACCTGACGGATATAAGGCTAACCCGACGAGACCAACCCGATGGCGTTCAACCAATCTGATGAGTTGATTTCTTCAATACTCCCCCTCAAGCTGGATCGAGGAGATTCATGGATCCAAGCTTGAATAATAAACGTTGAAACTGGGTAGAAGCTAAAGGTTTAGTGAATATGTCTGGTAGTTGGTTGTGACTTGAAGTGTACACAGTTTCAATGACTTTGGACTGAACTTGATCATGCACAAAATGACAGTCCACTTCAATATGCTTGGTTCTTCCATGAAACACTGGGTTGGAAGCTATATGCATGGCTGCCTGATTGTCACGGTGCATATGCATTGGCTGGGTGCAGGCAAGTCCCAAGTCACAGAGTAAGCTCTTCAACCAGATCAGTTCACAGGCAAGGGCTGCCATCGCTCGATATTCTGCCTCTGCACTGGACCTAGCAACAACTGTTTGTTTTTTACTTTTCCAAGTCACCAGGTTTCCTCCCACAAAGGTGCAGTAGCCTGTTGTTGACTTTCGATCAAGAGAATTTCTAGCCCAATCTGTATTAGTGTATCCCATGATGTTTAAGTGACCATTGTTGGTCATGAAAATGCCTCGACCAATTGAACCTTTCAAGTACCTGAGAATTCTCTTGACTATGTGAAGATGCTGGTATGTTGGTGCATGCATGAATTGACTCACTAAGCTCACTGCATAGGAAATATTAGGTCGTGTAATGGTGAGATAAATCAACTTACCAACAAGGCATTGATATTTGCAAGAAGAGATCCTTTGGCATCTAACTTGAGTTTGCTATCAAGAGGAGTACGTGCTGGTTTACAATCTTGAAGATTTGCTTCATTAAGAAGATCAAGGACATACTTGCGTTGATTGAGAAAGAGACCTTTGGAGGAGGTGGCCATTTCTATCCCAAGGAAATACTTCAAGACTCCGAGGTCCTTGATGGCAAACTTCGTATGCAAGGCTGACTTGAGTGATGTGATCTCTTCTGCATTGTCACGCGTGATGATGAGATCATCCACATACACAAGTACCACTAGAGTACCAGCTTGGCCATTTCGTACGAACAAGGAAGAGTTAGCACTACTTCTTTTAAAACTAGAAGCCAAGAGCACATAACTCAATTTCGAGTACCAAGCTCGAGGAGATTGCTTCAAACCATAGATGGCTTTGTGAAGTTTACATACCATGCCTGGCTCGTGTTCGTGGGAATGGCTAGGAGACAGTTTCATGTACACTTCTTCTTCAAGATCACCATGCAAGAAGGCATTTTTAACATCCATTTGATAAAGGGACCATTTCAAATTCACAGAAACTGACAAGAGTACTCTGACAGTGTTCATCTTTGCAACTGGAGCAAAGGTCTCCTTGTAGTCCACGCCAAACGTTTGAGTGAACCCTCGTGCCACTAGCATGGCCTTATATCGTTCTATGGTTCCATCAGAGTTGAACTTGGTTTTGAAAATCCACTTGCTGCCCACTACTTTCTTTCCTTTGGGAAGCTTGACCACACTCCATGTATTATTGTTATCCAAGACTTGAAGTTCTTCATGCATGGCTTTCTTCCATGCTGGTAACATGCAGGCTTCGTGAAAATTGAGTGGTTCAACAACACTTGATATTTGGCTTAGGAAGGCACGGTGTGATGAAGACAGATTGTTGTAGTTGACATGCTGAGAGAGTGGATACTTGGAAGCATATTTAGTAACATATTCTTGAAGTCGTGTGGGAAGATGTCTGTCACGAGGAGGATTTCTTCGAGGTTCTTGAGGAACTGCAGGAAGGCTTGAAAAAATTTCTTGGGTATTTGATTCTTCTTGTGCACCTTCATTAGTTTCTAGGTTTACAGCTGGTACCTCATGTGCAATTTCATTTGTTTCAGGTTCCTTATCAACGGGAGAGCCCTTAATGAAATCTGTGGGTATTGGAACTGAAGAAGGTTGAAAGATTTCCTCCCCCTGTTGACCTTTCTCAGAATGCTGTGAGAAGAAACTTCGAGACTCATCAAACTTGACATCCCGAGAGACTAGCAACTTCCTCGTGTGTGAATTGTAGCATTTATATCCCTTCTGTGTAGATGAATATCCCAGAAACAAACACTTAGATGCTCTAAGGTCTAGCTTGTCTCTCTGAGAATACTGAATGTGCACAAAGCAAGTACACCCAAACAACCAAAGATGAGAAATGTCCATCTTTCTGCCTTTTAAGACTTCATATGGTGATTTGAAGTTAAGAACATATGCAGCGGTAAGAATGCCTTGAGACCATAATTTCTTGGGAACATTTGTTTGGAACATCAAGGCTCTAGCTTTCTCAAGAAGATCTCTATTTTTCCTCTAGGCAACTCCATTTTGCTGTGGAGTTCTTACACAACTGGTCTGATGAATAATACCATGAGTGCCCAAGTAATCAGTCATATTGTTAGATGTATATTCAGTACCATTGTTTGATCTGAGAATGCAAATTTTTGAAGAAAATTGATTTACAACAAGATTATGAAAATTCTTGAAAGCATTTAAAACTTCACTTTTAAATTTCAAAAGATACAACCATGTAGTTCTCGAGAAGTCATCCACAAATGTTACATAAAATCGATAACCATCAAAAGACTCTAAGGGAGCTGGTCCCCAAACATCGGAGTGCACCATTTCAAAACATTTAGTAGTCCTAGACTGGGAATTTGGGAATGGGAGTCTGGTGAACTTAGACACATGACAAGTCTCACATTCATGTGAGGTTTTACAAAAATTTGGAAACAAAGTGGATAAAACTTGTGCAGAAGGGTGACCAAGACGTTGATGCCATAAGAGTTGTTCTTGAATTGATGTGGAGCTAGCTTGAAAGTATTTTGAAATCACTGACTCCTTTGACAAGTAATACAGACCATCCAGGAAGAAACCTTCACCAATCATCTTCTTGGTGACTCGATCCTGAAACACAACACCATGAGAAGAAAACGTAACTAGACAATCCAATGAATTGGTTATTTGTCCAACTGACAAGAGTTTAATTGGGAATGAAGGTACAAATAATGTTGTAGACTCTTTAATCCTTGATAAAAGATTTATTTTTCCTTGTCCAACAACTGGTACCCCCTTTCCATTTGCAACAGAAACATGAGATGTTTGTGTGAATTTTTCAAATTCATGTAAATCAGTTAATTTATTTGTCATGTGATCAGAGGCACCTGAATCTAGAATCCAACAATCACTAGAAGCAGTTGAGAAAGCACCCACGATACCTGCTGTGTCTTCTTGGGTTATCAAGGTTGTGTTTGCTAAGAAGACAGCAAACTTACCAGGAAGTGCAGTTGAATTTCCAGCTGTCTTGTCACTGCTTTTCTTTTCCAGGTATGCAGCAAAATCATTGAGCAAGGCCGCAGGATTTGACCTGAATTTTTTTATTCCTTCAGTCACGGGTTCAGAGATTGAGTAGGTGGTGAGATTGGCTCTGGGATTGAAATGGTATGTACCCTTGCTGCCCCTTGTGTCCCTCAGACTTTTTTGTTCTCTGTCAAACTTTGGTTTCAACTCTGGATGCAAAATCCAGCACCTTTCTCTAGTATGGCCAATTCCTTATCTGCCAATATTTTCACAGTGTGAGCACTTTAGATTTGGTCTCTTTCCTTTGTATGTCTTGTCACTAAAGGCTTTTCTATTTACTGCAAAAGCCCTAGCTTCAGACCTACTTGCCTTTACCTCCATGTTCATGACCTTGCGTCGTGTTTCTTCACGTTGAATGGCATTGCATACAGAGGCAAATGAAGGCAATTCTGGATTCATCAAGAGATGACTTCTGAGATCCTCGTACTCAGACCCCAAGCTTGCCAGAAGTTGAAATACCTTGTCCTTATCAGCCCTCTTCAGTAAGATCTTGGCATCAGTTGTGTGAGGTCTGTACATGCCGAGTTCATTCCACATTGTCTTCAACCTCCCCAGGTGTTGAACAAAGAAGTTTTCTCCTTGCTGCATGCTTGCTAGATCTCTTTTAAATTGAAACACTTGAGCTGCATTATTTTGGTTTCCATACATATCTTTGACGTCATTCCAGAGAACACGAGAAGACTCAGAATCACTGAATATTTCTGCGATTCTGGGTTCCATGGAGTTGAGGAGCCACGATATGACCAGCTGGTCTTGAGACACCCAAGCTTCATAGTTTTGAAAAGAGGCATCTGGAGCCTCCCTTCTTCCATTGATGAAGTTCAGCTTGGATCTTCCACCGAGAGCAAGTGATATAGCTCTAGACCATGGAAGATAATTGAACTCGTTCAGTAATACTGGACTTAAACACTGGTTTGGATTTGGATTTCCATTAGCTTCAGGTACGATTGAAGCACTAGCAGCTTGAGAACTTTCAACCTCTATGTTGAAAGGGTCCGCCATTTTAGTAACGACGATGAAGACGATATGCAGAAGCAGTACCAGTTATGGTTCCTGCTCTGATATCATGAAGAATTTTAATGTTAGTATATTGTATTCGTCATGAATTGTAAGTACAATGGAAGAGAAATATATAGAAGATTACACATTAGGTTAAGATCCAATGGAAACAAGCCATGGACCTCCATCCTTAATCTACGTGCTAATTTCTGGTCTTGGAACTAGTTACAAGGCAATCAGCCACCAAATATGAGTAAGCATGTGGTTAACCCAGAAACATAGCTCTAAGCTAGCTAGAAAAGATAATAACCTACAACCCTAGCTCCTACCCGATGAATACAAGGATGGTTTGACCAACCTAACGGATATAAGGCTAACCCGACGAGACTAACCCGATGAAGTTCAACCAATCCGATGAGTTGATTTCGTCAATATCCCGACATGAAGAGAAAAGAGGAGCCCAAAGTGAGAGGAATAAAGGAACGAACGCTGCAAAAAGAGACGCTGGAAGGACCAAATTTATACTTGGATGGCTATGCAAATAAGAATGATCTCATTCCTCTGAATTATTTCAGTTAAATGCAATTTCTTATTGACATAGATAGAAAGAGAACATTGAGCAAGCAAGTTTACTCGTGCACTAAATATTACGAACGTACCTACATTCAATTACCGTCAAGTTATTGTTTAAAGCATGTGAAGGCACAAACAACTTGTGTTGGGAGCGTCTATGTTTATATGGAATTGTGTCTGAAATAATTTCTAATACAATGAGAAGAAACCCAAAATAGAGCCACATGCGATGGCTATGTTGTACCTACACATCACTTGGGAAAGCGATGTATTTTCTATCTGTTAATTAGCTAAAGCTGTCAACAGACATGAGTTCTAACATTAATTGAAAGTGTTGGAGGGAAGTCCATAGCCACCAAGCGGGATAAGATGCTTCTTATGATTTTCAATCGTCACAATTGTTCTATCCTGCTAATTATAACCAGGTTTTGTTGATGCATCCACACAATTTGAAGAAATCTTCACAATGAATTGTTTTGTATTTCTTAGGTTTCAATTTACACAAGTATGCTTTACATATAGAAAAGAAAGAAACAACCCAGTTACCAGAATGACTTCTAGTGACCGGGTAAACCTACGCTACAATCTAATCCTTAAATTAAGGAGATTACACTAATACCAATACACGCCACTAATCAGTCATCTTCCTTTAATCAAGGGAAGATGACTGGTACAGACAACAGAACACTCATGTACAGAAAATTCAGCGCATCAAAGAGCACGCAGTAGTTCAGTGGACAGAGGAGCCAACCGGATGAGGGTTATACAGTCAACCCGATACATCATTCAAACCATCCCGATGTACCATGCAACTGTTTGTTTATGTATTCCAACACTCCCCCTCAAGCTGGATCTAGTAAGTTAGTAGATCCAAGCTTGCTTAAAAGACGATGTAGATGAACTGAGGACAGTGGTTTGGTGAAAAGATCTGCAAGCTGATCATGGCTTCTTGTAAAAACAGTGCTGATAACTTGAGATTGAACTTGATTCCGAATGAAATGGCAATCCACCTCAATATGCTTGGTTCTCTCGTGGAACACAGGATTAACAACAATGTGAATAGCTGCCTGATTGTCACACATAAGAAACATGGGTGCAGAACTAAGAAAGCCTAGGTCAGAGAGCAAACCTTTAAGCCATATTAATTCGCACGCCGTGATCGCCATTGCCCGATATTCCGCCTCTGCACTTGAGCGAGCAACAACTTGTTGTTTCTTGCTCTTCCAGGTGACGAGATTTCCACCAACAAATGTACAGTAGCCAGTTGTAGATTTTCTATCGACTTCATTCCCTGCCCAATCTGCATCTGTATAGCCGGAAATATTAGTAGACTGATTTTTCTTCATGAGAATTCCTCGACCGATGGAACCTTTGAGATAATGCAGGATTCTTTTGACAATGTGCATATGATGCACAGTAGGTGCATGCATGAACTGACTGACCATGCTAACAGCATAGGTAATATCTGGTCGAGTGATTGTGAGATAAATGAGTTGTCCCACCAGTCTTTGATAGTGCTTTACATCCGGTATGGCCTCTCCATCAACGTTGAGTTTCAATTTGCAGTTAACAGGTGTGGTGGCAGGCTTGCAATCAAGCATTTTTTCTTCCTTGAGTAGATCCATCACATACTTTCGTTGATGGATAAACAGTCCTTTGGAGGAAGTTGCCATCTCTATTTCCAGAAAGTACTTCAACCTTCCCAAATCCTTGATGGCAAAGGTTTGCTGTAGTGTCTGCTTCAGGTCTGCAATTTCTGCAGCACTATCTCCAGTGATGATCAAATCATCAACATATATAAGAACCACAAGTTTCCCTTTCCCATTTGTGCGGACAAACAGGGAAGAATCAGCATTAGAGCTAAGCTTGGCATACCAAGCTCGAGGTGATTGCTTCAACCCATATATTGCCTTGTGCAGTATACACACCAGGTTATCCTTTAGAGGACCATAGCCTGGAGGAAGTTGCATGTAGACTTCTTCTTGAAGTTCTCCATGAAGGAATGCATTTTTTACATCCATTTGGTAGAGAGACCATCCACTATTTATCGCCACAGAGAGAAGAACCCTCACGGTGTTCATCTTGGCAACAGGAGCAAATGTTTCTTTATAGTCGACCCCATAAGTCTGAGTGAAGCCGCGAGCCACAAGACGAGCCTTGTACCTTTCTATAGAACCATCATCTTTGAACTTGATTTTGTATATCCATCGGCTTCCAACAGCCTTCTTTCCTTGAGGAAACGGAACAAGACTCCACGTGCAGTTATCTTCCAAAGCCTTGAGCTCTTCTCCCATTGCTTGTTTCCACGGAGGAAGAAGCTCTTCTCCCATTGCTTGTTTCCACGGAGGAAGAAGAGCTGCTTCCTGGTAGGTCGTTGGTTCACAATGCTTGTCTAGCGCACTTACAAAGGCAACATGGGAATGAGACATTGCACTAAAATTACATGTGATACCGCGAAGCATAAGTCACATAATCTTGTAATTTTGTCGGAGGATTTCTTGCACGGGGAGGGTTTCTCCTGATCACTTGGGCTTCTTGATTGGAATTGATCTCTTCATTCTCTGTACTATTGTCAGATTGCTCTAAGGTGCTTAATTCATCTTGGGGTTCTCTCAACTCCTGTAGATTAGTTGTAGAATCTTCTTGTATCACTGGATCGGTAAAGGTTTGAGGCAGTGGTAACAAATTGAGTACTTCCTCCCCCTGAGTTGTAGCATGCTCCAAATAAGAATTGTTTTCTTCAAATTGGACATCCTTAGAAACAATGCATTTCTTGGTGACTGGATCAAAGCATTTATATATCCCTTTTGAGTAGAGGAATACCCAATGAATATGCATTTAGTTGCCCTGGCATCAAGCTTATCTCGATTTTTGGCTTGAATGTGTACGTAACAGACACAGCCAAATACTTTGAGGTGAGTCAAGTCAATTTTCCTGCCTTTTAGCACTTCATAGGGAGATTTGAACCCTAACACTGAACTTGGCAGCCTGTTGATGAGATAAGTTGCCGTAAGGATAGCAGATGCCCAGAACCTCTTTGGAATACTCATATGTATCATGAGGGATCGAGTTTTTTCCAAGAGATCCCTGGTTTTTCTTTCTGCAACACCATTCTGTTGAGGAGTACCTACACAGCTTGTTTGATGGATGATGCCATGTTCACTTAGATATTGAAACATATTGTTTGACATGAACTCAATGCCATTATCTGATCGAAAAATTTTGACATTTGATTGAAATTGGGTTTTAATGTGAATGTGAAAATCCTTGAAGATATTGAAGACTTCATTTTTTTACTTCATTCGATAATGATAGGAGCATATTTATGCGACTTAGTTAGCTTGTTTTCTTGCATTTACGTAGTTAGTTATTGTTTATTATAGTGATTTAAGCTATTTTCGTGTGTTTGTAGGTTTAAATGGCAAGTGAAGCAAGAAAGTGCATTCTGGTGCATTTTAGAGCAAAAATGGAGCTTAAATGGAGTGCATGTATATGGAGCCCAGGGAATGGACGAATTGGGAGTTTAAATGAGGCTAGGGATCTGTTTTGAAGAATGGCGTTGGAGAGCGATTGAAATAAATAAAATAACGAGAAATTGAAATCTTTATTGAGAAAAAATCTTTCTTCTTTCCTGAAATAAATAGCAAAAACAAATACATTAAAAAGCGAGAATTGATACTAACTTGATTGATCGGTGAAATTTAGCGTAAAAGTATGTCTTGGCTTGATATTCCAGAGTCAGCTCTTGTGCTTGTGGTTCTACAACGTCTGGCTCGGCCAGGAAATGCAATGCCACAATTCACAATCCGCCCAGCTGAATTATAGAATTCTGACGAGTGTGTTTTGTGTGTTCTTTATAAGAAATTAAATGAGAAGAGAAGGAAGGAATAAAAGATGTGCGGATGGAGGCGAGGACTTGAATTATGTAATTTCTTTCATCACACTCTTGAATACCTTTTGGATGTATACGGAAAATTATCACAAACTCTTCAAGAGTTGTGTCTTTTAATCAAACGTTTTAATTAAAATTTAATTCGGAAATTAAAAACTAGTGATTAATTAATGACCAATTAATCTTATTATTTACTTATACTATTTGGCTTGGCTATTTGTGCACTATGGTATAATCATCAAGCACTAATCCACATAATTTGGGGTGAACCTCAATCACTCATTCAATTTTATTTGTGCTGCTTCTTTTGTAGAGGGAAGAAGATATATAAGGTGTATTGGGAGGTGGTTTCCTGCGTGTGGGACAAGGAGTCTCAAAACTCCAACACCGTCAACCCCGTTGGTAACATGACATCCATGACACTTCTTAAGTTTACGTAGACCCGCATTTCTAAATAAGCGTATATATCTTCACCTACAAAAAATCTTCTTTACAAAGAGAATTACGATATTTGTAATTTGTGCATACTAAAGTAGAACTATTTTAGGCGGAAAATACTTGTGTTATATTGACACGGCTTATTCTCTCTCTCTTTTTTTTTTGTCGGTGTTGACATGGTTCATCTAAATTAAACAATTATGCTATGTGTCATAATTTTGTATATCTATTTGATTTAAATCCATAGTAAATTCTATTTTCGTTAAGAATGTTACATGCAACAATTGTTAATCGTGCATATATTTATTTGTTTCAAACTCAGACACACATTTAAACAATTGAAAACATGCTAATCATCATGATATTCCTAGGCACATCACAATTTTAAGTGATAAACATATATGACATGGTTTCACTTCACTGCCTTACCAAGAAAAGATAAAAAGGATGAGAAAAGAATGTGAAATACCTAACTTGATGCATAGCGCAACCGGTCTCTTGATAAAACTATTATTTTTCATAAGGGTAATGTTAGATAGACCAAATTTTTTAGACCATATTTGCAAATTATGTGATGTGTCACTAATAGGAAATAAACATGTTAATCAACACTTAAGTAATAATTCAATCATCAACAATCACGTTGTATAATTTACAAAATTTAATTTAAATAGATAACATCCCTAGTATTAATTTTTGCATAAAATCGCACATGAGAAACAACAGAAGTCACCATATATTGCAACATATTTTTATATTTTCTGAAACCTATACTATCGACTCCTCTGACCAGGCCTATAAAAATGGATGGGCTGGCTCGAATTTGGCCCCTTTTTTTTGGAGTTGTGAGCAGTCCAGCTCGATTGCAGGGCCGCACTTTATTTGGCCCATATGTAAATGAGCAGAGCCTAGCTCTAATGGTCGGGCCCGATTTGATAGATTTGATTTTCAAAACGTACTCTGAATTATACTTAGAGCACTTCCAGCGGTGGGCAGAAGGCAGAGGCATGGGCAAGAAAGTTGCCCTCCAACCCAACAAACCATCTCCAGCGGTCCCAATATTCAAAGGGCAAGTGGTGGGCCACAGGAAGCCTTACCTATTGCCCCAGCAACAATTGCCCGACCTTGCGCTAACAGGCAAGGCCGACAAGCCCTGCAACGATGGGCCCAGCAGCAGCAGCTCCAACCAGGTCCCCTATGCCTCTATGACGTGGCTCTTTTCTGGCTGTTGGATTTCCAACGACCTTATGATATGGACCGTTGGATTTCCAATGGTAAAAAAAATTTCAAAATCTTACCGTTTGCCACATGGCAGGTTTTGGTGCTTTCATTTAATGATTAAAAAAATCGAACGGTCAAGATTAATCCGACAGTTAAAAAGGGCTCAACCATCTTCATTCTTCACACCACACCACAACTCAATATTTATTTTTCCTACAACCTCCTATATTTGTTTTCCACTTTCCAAATTCTTTTTAATTGATTATAGTTGTTATAATGTTATGGTTTACTTTGTAGTTGAAATTAAATTATTTGAATTAGACAATTATTTTATTTTCAACGAAAAAATTACATTATTTAAATTATTTGAATTATCTCATCAAAATCTGTTCAATTATTTTTTTAAAAATAATGACACGTGTCGTGACGAGAGTGGTTGAAAATGTCATCGAAAATATCTGGGGATAATCACAAGCCCCGGATAAGGCCAACAAAGCATTAAAAAAAAAAGGTTAAAAAATAATATTTTTCCTTGCCCTTGCTCAACGGGTGGAGTTGCACAAAGGCAAGTACTGTTTTCGAAGGGCAATCACTTGCCCTTGCCCTCCATGAACGGGTTGAAGTGCTCTTATACAATTTAATTTATTCTTGGATTAAGTACCTAAAACCCTCCAAACTTTTGGTGTCATTCCAAATTGGTTTCAACATTTTTAAACATTCCAAACAAGTATCCTACCTATTGAAAATGTCAAATCTGTTTAGTCTCAATTAACTTTTCCGTTAAAAATTAACTAGGAATTACTTTACCTTTAAAATCATTAGAAGAAATACTAATATACAATATATTAGTACTAGTACAAGGTCATGGAAGCATACCCTTCACCCACTAACGGTCACCACCACCCCCATCAGGCCATCACCTCCAAACCCAACGCACAACCACCAACTCCACCCTACAACTCAAGCTACCAACATGGAGAAGAAGGTCATGGAGGTTGCTGAAATGGTATATGGAGTGCCATGATGCGGCCACCACCATCTTCAATGCTTGCAAAAAAGAACTGGAATCTTTATGAGGTGAGAATCGGCGAATGAGGAAATCGCATGAGCAGCAGGAGATTGCCCTCCTGATGTAAAGCAATTTGGCTCCATTTTCAATTCAATTGAATACCATTTTGATAATTGGTTTCCATATTACATAATCTATGTTTGAAATTTAGATTTGGAAACAACTAATATTAATGTTGACCATGAAAAACCCAGTTGGTGGGTTTTAAATAAGGTTTGGCTGGTGACACACCCCGACCCGGATATACAGGTGGACACCCAAAAGTCGAGTGTGCTGGCCGACACCACATGGGGTGACGAAAGCCATTTGGGAGAAATAAGGAATAATTTAATCAAATTGAATTAAATGAATGTCAGAGTGCACAAAAGTGTGCGGGCGAAAAGAAATAATAAAATAATAACTGGTTGTACAAGGTACGAGATACTGAATAATTACAAGTACCAAGAATTCCTACATTGTCATACCACCGCGTCTCGACGTCGACAGCTCCAAGCCACTTATCCTGGAGGGGCGCAAAAACAGAAGGGTGAGTGGGCCATAGTAATTATTTTGTAAAACCTTTCCTTTCTAAAAGTAATAACTCCTCGCCGTTAAAATCAAGTAATAGTTTCGGAAAACCTTTCTGGAAAACATACTACAGTAGTAGATAGAAAATCAGTGTAAGTACGGAAATGTACTTACCGACCAAAACGGGCAGAAAGCCACAACTTAGTATAAAAATACTTTACCAGAAATCCGTATAATAAAATATTACGGGAAACCCGTAAATCAAATAGAAGCCTCCGTGGCATCAGTGAAATCCAATATTAAAATCACAATAAAAATCAGTAGAGGATACGCTCGATAGGTATGACAGACACACGAGTTCATACAGAGGTATTCTGTCATGAACAGGCTAGGTGTATGAATAATATTACGCTCATGTACTACATACACGTGAAGCTGGCGCTAAGCGCATCACAACGAGTTCGAGTCGCCAAGGCGACCTAGAACAGGCTGGCACTTACGATGGATCCAAAGTGAGCATGTCGGTGCGTGTGAACATCTACGTGAAGCTGGTCCTGGCCCCGACCAGTACTACTGACACCGTGTAAGCATTCCTAATTGAGCGTGTAAAAACATACCACAGAATATTTCTAAATAAAATAAGGTGGGGTAATTTCCTTTCTAAAATAAACCTCGAAGTAAACATATAATTAGGTATTCACGGATGCCGTACCCGGAATACCAAGTATATACCAAAATACTTAAAGTACTAAGCCAAGTATATACCACAATGGTACCAAGGTACAAAAATACCAATTTAACAACATACTAAGTGAACCAAAATACGATATAAATATTAAACCCAAGGTTCACCAAAAATAACCCAAGGCTTACCAAGTATAAACCAAGGTTCGCCAAGTATAAATATAAATCCCATTTAAAAGCATAGGCATAATAATATTAATTTCCAAAACCCATAAAATATAGCCGAGTCAATACTAGTAAACCAAGTATAAAATATAATACTAAAGTTCACTAACATAGCAAGATAAATACCGTTTAGAAGCATAGGCATAGCCTAATAATAATTTCCAAAATACATAAAATATTTAATTTAATAAGGAAGGGGCACACTCACATAAACCTTTGTCGGAATAGCCCAATTGTACGCTCTCCGTACTCCACGGGTCACCAAACCTATTTTAGAACACCCACAATTAATAAAGTAATCGAAAATACGAAGAAAACGATGTTCGGAAACCCGAAAACGAAGTTACGGGGTCGGAAAACCCAAAACCGTCGTCGTGGGCCGCCGTGTGCCGCCGCACGCACCGCCACGCGCTGCCAAATGGCCTCACGCGCCGCTGTGAGGTCCCACGCGCCCTCACGCACTGCCACGCGCCGGTGGAAGCCCACCATGCACGGTCATGCGTTGATCAACGGTCACCGGTCAACGCTGACGTCAGCGCCGTTCATCCATGTCCTCACTCCAGTCTCCAGCGCCGGCTGCCGTTGCCGGACGCCGAACGCCGGAAACTGGGTTTTTATGCCGGAAAACTTCAAATCGACATATCTCACTCATTTCAAAGCCAAATTGCACGATTCAAGTGCCAAAATGAAGCTGGAAACAAGGGGAACAAGAATTTACCATTTTGGGGGGCCAAAAACTGGCCGGAGTTGACCGGAATTCCAAAGAAAAGCCACGGTGGAAAAAGGCCGATTTCGGTTTCTTCGATTCTTGGCCAAACACGATCATCCAAGGCTCGAGCAAGGTCCTAAGGACTTCAAGGAGCTCAATGGTGGTGGTTTCGAGGTGGTTTGAGCTCGGCGTCACCGAGGAAAGTTTCTCGGGTCTCGCTGACAAGTTGGAGAATTTGGTTCGTCAACTGGGTTTGGGTTCACTGGTTGTGTGGATGAGCTTAACTGGGTTCTGTTTGGCTCACAGAAAGGATTGTGGCTGGTTGGCCATTTCTTTGGCTCGGTGTGAGCTCGGGGAGCAATCGGTGAGGGAGAGATTTGTGTGAGGTTTGCAGAGACAAAGAGCACGGGAGAGAGTGAGGGAGACAGTGACCCAGAAACAAAGGGGGTCAAACTCACAGGGAACAAGGCGACATGGGCCAACAAGAAAGTTGGGCCCCAAACCAGCTACCCAAACTGTCCAAAATTGAATTACGGGAAATGTCGGTAATCCGACGCCAGTAAAATATTCGTTCGAACTCCGAATGACATCCCGCTCGCGTCCACGCGTTCGTATCTACGAGCACAACAAGAAAATACCAAGGGAAGGGTCGTACGAGTTACAACGCAAAAGTCAACCAAAAGGTTAACCAGGGGCATTTTCGTCATTTCCCACTTCCGGGAATAAAATACTAATATTTTCCGGAACAGGATGTAACAGCTGGGGTTCTGGTGGTGGTAGATTGAGCTTGGAGGTGGTGGGGGCTTGATTTTTCCCGATTTCATTTTTTTTGAAGTTATTTTTATTATTATTTAGTGTCCAAGTAACCTAAAAAGTGTGACCCGTTGTTGTCACATGTACATTTTAACAGAAAAGTTAACTGGGGCGTAACAAATGTGACATTTTCAACAGGTTGAGTACTTGTTTGAAATGTTTAAAAAGGTTAAGACCAATTTGGAATGATACTAAAAGGTTGGGGAGTTTTAGGTACTTAATCCTTTATTCTTTTAATAAATAACAAAATGGTTTTTAAACTTACCCTAAATTATATAGCCACTTGAAAACATGTTGATACTTA
>JAEHOF010000282.1:2488-19766 GCA_018257905.1 Gillenia trifoliata
TATTGAATGCTCAAGTGGAGTAGGTGCAGGTACTCGAGTGCTTTAGAAGGGGTAGACACCTCCTTTATCCTTCAGTCCTACTGGATTTGGGCTGGGCCTTGTCTCTCATGTTTGGCCCGTTGACCCAAGACTCCAATCTAACCCAGTGGATAATTTTCAGTGTAAACAGTTGCCCCTTTAAACTTACTTAAGCCGTTTCGAGATCGGCTTCAGTCAAGTTTAAGACTTCTTGATTTGCTCAAAATCAGCTTTTGAATATGTGGCAACCATTCAATTCCTTGGTGTGAACCCACATTAGCCGTTAATGATCGGCTTTGGTCAAGCTAATGACTTCTTGGTGACTCCTTCTTACCTTGGAATCTGTGGAAAATCCTCTTTATATTCAAGTGGTGCTCAAGCCTTAGCAACGCCATCCTCAACATCCTCCAGCATCCAGAAACTCTCTCTCCTTTCCATTTCATACCCTTGGTGATGATAGAGAAAAATCCAGTATGTTACTAGCAAATCTTTTGCATAATCCCTACAAAAATGGGAACAGGCCCTCAAGGCTTGTTCCAATTCTCATATTGTTTTCATATCCTAACATACCCATGTTACTAGTGGTTGGAATGCTAATGGGGATACTACCATGCCCCGTCCCCGCCATAAGTCTGGAGTTTGTGCCTAACCTCTTGGGATCCGGTGGAAACTCCTCCAGGATCCCATCTCCTCTGGCCTCACCTCATTTTCCTTGATCTCAGGAATGAGGTGAGGTTTTGGAACTTCGGTTTCTCCATCCTCCAGCTTCTCCTGTCAAATGGGGAGTAAACAGGCTCCCAAATCTTTCGTTGCCTTTCTTGGATAAAGAGGAAGCTGGTGAAGCAGTTTTGTACTAGGTGGATTTTGATGTAAAAGGTTTCCTTGGAAACTTCTACTCTAGGTTGTAATTAGGGCTGAATGTTTATCAATGAATTTTCTTCTCTGTAGTTTATCTTCAGGTTGTATGAACAATTTCTATCCTATAATAAAGCAAGTTTATTTTTCTATCCTATTTGTTCAAACAAGATCTCCCAAAATTAATCTAACTGTCTTCCTAATTCACTGACCTTGATTAACATCCCTAATATACCATCGGGTTAGAAAATATCCAACTCATCCTTTTAATTTAAACCAACCAACCGTTTCTAATCGGTCTTTTCAGCTTTAAGACGCCTCGAACTCCGTGATAGACGCCATTTTCTAGCGCACTTTAAACACGTTCCAATGTAAAACGGTTCCACTAAACGTTACTTTTGAGAGCACGACCGGGAACCTGCTTTTGACGGTTTCTGTATAACTTTGTCTTTATAACCGTGACTTCTGCACTAAATACCCTTCATCTCCAAACCGTTCCTCTTTTCAGATTAGCCTCTGCAACCTTACTTTCGAATCCAACTCTCAAGCTTTCTTGCCCTACTTCTTTGTTCAACAATGGCCCCCAAAAGAGAACCCCAGTTTATTTCTGGCGAGAAACTGGCTGAGTATAAGCAGAAATGGGCACAAGCCCTTCAGGCCTGTCCCCCTAACACTTACACAGCCTCAACCCTATTTCCTCTCCACGGGGCTTACACTATTGGCCTCTGTTGGCTTTCGCCTCACCCTCCGATCGCCGATCGGATCAATATGAAGTCCTGGGTCTGCCCCTCACCATACATGCCCCACTTGGAGAAGGCTTCCTGGAATTTGGTGGAGAGGGGGTACCCTTCACCCTTTGTCTACGGGACTGAATCTGACAGAAAAAATATAGGTCTTACTTGGTCAAACTGGGTCGATCGTCTTCAGCCACGGTACGGTGAGCAGTGGAAATCCAACGGGATTTTTGACACACCCCACCCTCGATACCCACGTGGATACCGAGTGCGAGCGTGCTGGCCGACACTCGTAAGTGACGAAGCCATTAAATGCATGACAACACTTGATGGAGAAGAAATAATTTGTATTAAATAGATAAAATCCAACGACAATATGCATATGGTTCAGAGCGTACTAATTTTGAACAGCGGAAAATAAAAGCAAACTGAGTTCCTACAATCTCTATCCATAACAGGGATGGATATTATTATAGAAAACTGAAGATAAAGAAAGATCCCTACACAGTTGGGATGAACGATCAGAGCTGCCACGTATCCTCGACCTCGCCAGAAACAGTATCACTATGACCTGAAGGGGGCGCAAAACAAAAATGTGAGTGGACAAAAACAAAGTTTTCGTAAACCTTTCTCTTTCAACATATTAACCCCCTGTTTGAAAACCAATATAATCGTAGGAAACTACTAACATAGTATAATTCAAAAGATACCTTGAAAGTATACTGCGGTATATCAAAAGTTAAGATAACCAATAAAACACAATTCATAAGTCAAAACATATATAATCATATATAAGGAAAACCATCACAAGGTATATGTGCGATCACCCGAGTACGGGTTGAGGAATTCGCCTCTCAATCACCGTACAAGCTCAATACGTTATCCAAATCATTTGTACTCCTAGTACCACACACATGTAAGCTTGCGCCGCAGCGCGTCACACCCAAGTCCTTACGCAGTGGGGCCTTTTCCCCATAAACAACAAGAATAATCGTAAGACAAGCTTGCACTAAGGTATTTACCGGACAATACCCCTGGAGTACAGTGCGTGTGACCCAAACATGTGAGAACTGTCCTATGGCCATGAGAACGGTACTTAAAACGTAGTGAAAGCATACCAAGTGTGTTTGAAAACATATATACATACTCATATGTAAATAGGAACCAAAATCCCATTTATAAATCCCATATATCAAATATTGCATAAATAATCATTCTCCCAAAACCATATAATAAAATATCAATTCGTATTTATGCAAGAGAAATATCATAGTATAAACCATTTTATACTATATAATCATAGATGATAAATTATCTCAAATCACCAAAATAATCCATTTATCAATATAAATTTACCATAAATAAATCACTTAGGTAGCACAAATCATATTCATTAAGTATATATATTTATAAATAAATATATATAAGTAAACACGCTTTAAAAGCCAATTAAAACCATAAACAATCCAAAAATAAAACCATTTTAAATCATATAAAACATTTACTGAAATAAATGTCCACTCACAGGTATTCGGGAGTGAAATCTCCCTCGGTGTAGCCCTCCTGGGTGTGCGGAGCCGAAGAATTACCTATTTAAAGTTAGGGGATAAATTAGAACTTCCCAAAAAAATAATTAAAAAATAGGCCTTAAAAGAATCCCCCCAAAAATATGAATATTTTAGCGAAAACGGGCTCGAAAAATGAATTCCGGGACCCGAAAACCCTACCGCCGCCGTCCACCGCCGCCGGCGCCGCCGTGCGCCGCCGCACACGCCGCCACGCGCCGGGAAACGGTCGGAAAACCACTCCACGCGCCGGAAAACCCCCTCATGCGCCTGCACGCGCCGGCACGCGCCGGGAAACCCCCGGACGCGCCCTCACGCGCCGGAAAACCATTTCACGCGCCGGCCACGCGCCGGCGAGTGGCTTCACGCGCTGGCACGTGTCACCACGCGCTGGCACGTGTCGCCACGCGCTGGCACGTGGTCCCACGCGCTGGCGCGTGTCCCCCACGCGCGTCACGCGCCCCACGCGCCCTGCTGACGTCACCCCACGCGCTGCTGACGTCAGCCACGCGCCCCACGCGCCTGCTGACGTCAGCACCGTTAAGTTTAACGGAATATACCTTCGCCGTTAGGAATATTCCCCTGCCGTTAGGAATATTCCGTTACCATTAACAGAATATTCCCTCTCCTCCTTCCCCTCGCCGGTCGCCGGAGCTCCGCCGCCGGCCGCCGTCTGGTTCACCGGAATCTGGAAAATAATGCCGATTATGTCCCAAAACTTCAAAAATTCGTATCTTCTTCATTCTTTGTCCAAAATTGACGTGCCATATATCAAATTGAAGGTATTGAGGAGTAGAATATTTTTATACCTATTTGAGGCCGAAAAAGTGGCCGGAGATGGCCTGAAATTGGCCGGAAAGCTTCGGGAAACCCTAATTCCGTTCTCCTTCAATACTGCACCAAAATTGACGTACTTTATATCAAAATGAACCTACTCAACCCAACTAAGCCAATGGTAATGGTCTCGAGGCTTACCTTGGTCTGGTTTGCACAGAAAATGGACGGACAGTTTGCCTAAACCGTTCCGACTTTAGTTTGAACGCTCGGGCTCGAGTTTGGAGATTCCAAGATCACAGTCCCGTCCAAAATGACGAGAGGATCACGTTGGTATGAATTTTGGGCGACGGTTTGGTGGTTTTGTGATTCAACAAGGATTAGGGTTCGTCGGTTCGTTGTTTGGCTTAGAGAGAAAATGGGAGAGAAAAAGAGAGAAAACGTGGAGAGGGTGAAAAATGGCTGCAGAGCAGCTAGGTCAACCCAAAAACCCTAATTAGCAAACGGGGTGAAAATTACTAAAATGCCCCTACACTTTAAAGCTTCGTAAAACGTTCGTTCGAACTCCGAATTGAGTTCCGCTTGCGCCCACGCGCTCGTGTCGACAAGTACAACAAGAATATGTAAAGAAAATAACTTTCACATGTCGTTACGGAAAAGTCAACAAAAGTCAACATTGCCCCTAAGGGTATTTTGGTAATTTCACATAAATTTTGGGACGGGTTGTAACAATTTTTCATTTGATTGAGATGTCCAAGATTCCTCAAGAACCCGATCTTGCTTTAGTCTTTACTGCTGCAATGTTCTGGAATACCGCTACTAACACCTTCGACTTCAGGTGTGGCCCCATGTCCCCGACTGTTCTGGACATGGCCCAACTATTTGGGCTCAGGCCATCGAGAAGGGTAGTGGATGTCACCGGTGATTGGAGCAACTCCTTCGCCCAATCCGCTCAAGTAAAAGAAGCAACCCGATCGCAGCTGTTGAGGGTGGATCCTGATGCCGACTTTGCCGAGCACCTTGCATTTGGCCACTACCCTGGCCACTATAGTCATTTGTTTGCCCAAGACCCTGCTCGGGAACATGTATACTTCCTGGTGTATTTCCTGAGCAGGTTTCTCTTCCCAAATACGTCCAAGTGCGTCAAGGCTGAATGGTTCCTATTGGCCTCGGCCCTTCATTCTTTTAATGATTTGGCTATGGGGCTGTTCGTCTTGGCACATATTTACCACATGATGCACAAGATGACCTGTCCCAAGCCATTATTTTTGAACTTCAATGGGCCCACTTGGATGCTACAGATATGTCTGCAATGATATTTTCTCCGGCTTAGGGCTCCTGATATCAGCTTCAGCGGTGACACCGTCCCTGCAATTCAATTGAAGTCCTCGGCCGCTATGAACTTCCCATCTGCCGCCTATCTGTACTACTTCTGGGAATGCAAGACTCGGACCAGCGAGGAATGGGGCCTTTCTGCTACCCGGACGTATCTCTAGTTTGCAGAGAGATCTTTCTCTGAAGGATTGGGAAGTGACTCAACCTTCGCCAAGCACTTCTTCAGCTGCATCCTTCCTCGGGATCTCTCCTGGGGTGTGGGTCGTGCATCCCGACACACCCACGGGGTCGAAGTATATCACCCCAACTTCCTTTGTCGCCAATTTGGTCTCCTTCAGACCCTCCCCGAGCCCTTCCATCGTAGTCTGAATGGGGCTACATCATTCGGGTTAAAAAGCCCTCGGACGCACAGATGGTTGAGGCACGGAAGAGTCTGTTTGTGGTGGAGAAAGCCTGGACCAAACCTGACATATTCAATGTTCAATGCACCCAAGAATTCTATGCTTGGTGGGAAGCACAGTTTTTAGAGAGATTCCCAGAAGATCCCATCCAAGCAAATGCCAGACTCTTCAAGCAGTTCGATATTGGGAGTAATATGAGCTCCCAACTCCATCAGACCTTTGAACGGGAACTGGCCATCAAGAACAAGAAGGTTCTGATTGGTAAGCCCCTGTTCTTTGTTATCGGGTCATCATTTCATTATCCCGTTATCGGGATAGTTCTTTATTATCTTCTGACCCTTATTGTGTCTGTATTGTAGTTGGTGTGGAACCTTATGACAGCAATGACACTGGAAATCTCCTCGGAGATGATGATGAGGAGGAGGTTCAGCAGCCCGTCTTGCCTCCAGTTGGTCCATCCCGCCCATCTAGGAAAGGCAAAGAGAATGTTGGTGAAACTAGGACCAAAAGCAGGGAAGATCGGCCCTCGGCTCCCATCTTTCATTCTCCACAAAGGGAGACCGAGGAACCGTTTTCGGCTCCTGCCCCAGTGTCTCCAGCTGTTGAGATTCCTGCAACTGCAGCCACTCCCTTCTCCAGTAAGTCTTCTCTCTTTTCAAAAACCATTTTTGGCTTTCCTTGGTAGGTTGACCATTATTCATGATGATTGGTTCCTCTGTCCCTTTAGGTAGGCCTCTGAAGAGAAGAAGACGATCCATTGGGGAGGAAGATGAGATAGGAGAAGAAGGTCCTGAACTTAGGAATCCCTCTCCTCAGGTACTTATATAATCTTTTCGAAGGGCCCATTGAATCCGATCAACCCTTTTTTAACTAAATGTTTTTTTTCTGATGCAGGTTGACACTTCCTCCACCCCTTCTGCGGCTTCAAAGGCAACCCGACCTGTTAGGCCCTCTCCCCCGGCTCGGTTTAGGGATATTGACACCGATGTCCCGACTCCGTTGGCTGTGTTGAGGCCTTCATCCGACGCTGAACCAACTGTGGAGGAACTACTCCGAGATTCGGACAGGCGTCGTGAGGTCTTTGGCTTGTTCCTTAGGGGCCAAACCAGGGAGGAGGACGCAGCAGGCTCTCTTCCTACTGGCCTTCGATCTCAGAAGAAGAGGCAAAAGAGGAAGGACCAGAAGGAAACTGGGATTAGTGAGGTAACATCCTTCCCGATGGTAATTTCATAAAGTCATATCCATAATTTTGGTTATGACTTACTTCTCTGTCTGTTTCTCAGGTTGCCCCGGAATCCACTGCTGGGGAAGAAAATCCGGTCTCAGAGACCACTGAACCTGTCGATCCGATCTTGCCCTCTGCCCCTTCCTCACCAGAAGGACAGTCAGTTCCCATGGAGGAGGAGCACGGCCCTTCTCCAGGTTCGGGGATCTCTCCTGGTGGTGAACAAGTTATTCCACCACTCAGGCCGGTGGAGCAATCCGATACTGAGGTCCTAGCTTTAGGATGGGTAGAGGAAACCTCGGTTATTCCTACCAGTAGTGGTAGGGATGATCAAGACCCTCAAGAGCCTGACCCGATCGAAGAGGTAAAAAAGATGTTTCTCATTAAATAACACCTTCCTGCTCCTCATCGTATAAAGTATGTCGTGGCTCTAACTTGTGTTTGATTATGTTGCCAGGTTGAGGCTTCTTCCCCAACTGCAACGGTGGCGGCCTCTGTGTTGACCTCCTTTACCGAAACTCAACCTATTGAGGTCGCAAGGCCATCAGTGGCCGTTCCTCAAGAAGGCCCATCTTCCGGATCTAGACCTTCAATTCTCCTTCAGCTAGCCCAGCTAAAAAGGCTGAGCAGTGGGCCTCCACCCAAGACTCCTCAAAGAGATATCGAAGATGCCAAGAACACAGTGAAGTCTTGGGTTGGCCAAAAATTTGATCTGGATGCAGTGGCAGAGCCAGCCCATCAAATTCAAGATGTCATTAATCTGTTGGCACAAGTCGGTTTGCTTCCCAAATCCGATCATAGTTTCTTCCTTTCTTGTTTGACCATCATTGGTCAAGCACATCGAGATTTTGAAGAGGCAACCACCAAGGCAAGAGCAGCTCAGTCCTTTATCAGTTCTCACTCCGAGAGGTCTTCCCAACTTCAATCCTCGATGGAAGAATGCTCCATGATCGGTGATGAGTTGGCCACCGTATCAGATAGGCTTGTGGCTTTGCTGGCCGAAGTTAATCTCTTGAGGACCCAACAATCGGAATTGGAGGGACGTTTGAGGGTCAAACTTGAAGCTGTATCTCCTCTTCAAGTTCAAATTCAAGA
The DNA here is from genome assembly GCA_018257905.1 of Gillenia trifoliata. Classification (NCBI taxonomy): domain Eukaryota; kingdom Viridiplantae; phylum Streptophyta; class Magnoliopsida; order Rosales; family Rosaceae; genus Gillenia; species Gillenia trifoliata. Next base: position 10,491 of record JAEHOF010000282.1, read on the forward strand.
GATGACGGCTCAGCTGAAGGAAAAAGGCAGTGAAGCCAACAGGCCAGGGCTACTGGAGGCTAGGGTTAGGGCAGAGTTCGAGCAATGTAAACTTTTAGTTCGCTCTCTAGATTTTGGCTTTCCTTCTTTATAGTTTGTTTGTAAGTAGTAAGAACAATTCTCGTTTTATAATAAAATAATTTTATCTTCTTATTTGACATTGTTCAAACGAAGCTTTTACAAACTCACTAATCCGATGATTCCAAATAGATATCTCTAACATCCCAGAGAGTTGGGAAATATTTCTTCAGGAACTTTCCATTTATGGAATGTTGTTGCTGAACTCCTTCCATCGATCTTAACTTATATGCCCCCTTCCCGATGACTTGATCTATTAAAAAGGGTCCTTCCCAAGTTGGACTCCACTTTCCGAATCCTCTGACTTGGGTTCCAAATGGAATGATAGCCTACCATACTAGCTCATCGGGTTGGAAAGCTTTCCCTTTGACCTTTTTGTTATACGCCCTAGCCACCGATTGCTTTCCTGCCAGAATTTTATTCAAGGCTCCGAGCCGGACCTCATCCAGATTTTCTACCTCTTGGCACATGGCTTGTAAATATTCATCTGAGTGTAAACCATATTGGTTCTGGATTCTCAGAGACATTACATTAATTTCCATGGGTAGCACTGCATCTTGGCCGTAAGTTAGAGCAAACGGTGTGGTCCCTGTACCAAACCTTTTAGAGGTCCGATAGGCCCATAAAGTGTCCCCTAACTTCTCATGCCATTTCCTCGGATTATCATCAGTCATCTTCTTGATGATGTTTACCAAGACCTTATTGCTCGCTTCAGCTTGTCCATTGGACTGTATTAGCTTGATCTTGAACTCTTCTGCAAACTTCATCGTTTCTTCAGATATAAAAGATGGTCCCTTATCAGTCACGATAGTTTCTGGTATCCCATATCTGTGCAAAATTTTGCTTCTTATGAACTTGATGACTTCTGCAGAAGTGATTTTCTTGACAGCCATGGCTTCTACCCATTTGGTGAAGTAATCAGTAGCTACTATGATGAACGTATGTCCCTTGGAGGAGGGAGGATAAATCTGTCCAATGAAATCCATCGCCCATCCCCTAAAAAGCCATGGCCTGACCACAGGGTTCATCGGGATAGCCGGAACATGCTGAAGAGGGCCATGTTTCTGGCACTCTTCACATCCCTTGGCGTACTCTTGGCAATCTTTTTCCATTTTTGGCCAAAAATAGCCATATCTTCGTATTAGCCATCGCATTTTAATCCCGACTTGATGAGCGCCACAGACTCCTTCATAAACTTCAGCCATTATCCTCATGGATTCGATAGTTCCCAAGCATCTTAGCAAAAACCCATCTGGTGTTTTTCTGACTAGATCTTGGTCCCATATTGAATAATTTGACGCTTGAGTCCTTAGCTTCCTTTCCGCCTGTATTGATAGGTTGTTGAGATAGGTTATTATCGGAACCCTCCAGTCTTCAACTTCTGGTTGTATTTGCATAACATCCATCTCAAATTCTCTATCAAATACTGAGGGAAGCGATCTTGTTTGGATTTCAACCCATTCATTGGCTTGACCAAACTGAACCTGTACTCCAGATGCGATTTGGGCCATATCATTGGCAGCCAAATTCTCCTATCTGGGAATGTGTTCTGCTGTAATGCAGTCTTCCCAAGTCTCTACTAAGTATCTGACAGCACACATGTAACTAGCCATCCCCAGGTTTTTGCACTTGTATTTCCCTACGAGTTGGTTGATGACTAGCTCAGAATCACCAAAGATGTCCACACTTGGTGCCCCTAGCTCCATTAGTATTTCCAACCCGATGATGAGTGCTTCATATTCAGCTCGGTTGTTAGTCAGGCCATCAAAGTCCAAATGGAATGAGAAACGATAATGATCGCCTTTGGGACTAACCAATACTATCCCTGCACCCGAGGCTCGGCTTGTGCAGGAACCATCAAAGAAAAGTTGCCAGGGAGTAAGCCATAAACTGGCAATGTCCTTGGCAACTTCGAAAGAGACATCCCTTCCCTTTTTGATTAGCAGACTGGATACTGCTGATTCCGATATCTTAGGAGGTTGTTCTTTCGAACTTGTCGAATTGCTTGGATGTGACGCCAAAAAGTCTGCAATAGCTTGCCCTTTAATAGCCTTTTGAGGCACATATTGGAAGCAGAATTCTGACAGAGCTAACATCCATTTCCCAATCCGACCAGCCATTATTGGCTTGGATAACATGTACTTGACCACATATGTATTAGCAATTATGTGGACTGTGTATGGCAACATGTAATGCCTGAGTTTAACCGCTGTAAAATATAAAGCTAAGCATAGCTTTTCTATCGGGGTATATCTTGTTTCTACATCAGTCAAACTCCTGCTTAGGTAATAGACCGCCTGCTCCTTTCCTTCCTCATTGTCTTGGGCCAGGAGACTGCCTATTGATTCCTCCGAAGCTGATATATATAGCTTAAGGGGTTTTCCTTTCTTTGGTGGCATCAACACAGGCGGTTTAGCCATATACTGCTTTATCTCTTCAAAAGCTTTCTGGTGACCGACTCCCCATTCAAACTTCTCCGTTTCTTTGAGCTTTAGCAGTGGGGATAGAGGTTTAAGTTTTCCAGCCAGATTGGCTATTAACCTCCTCAAGAAATTGATCTTTCCTAGTAACATTTGGAGTTCTTTCTTATTTCTTGGTGAGGGTGCGTCTATGATTGCTTTGGCCTTATTTTTGTCTACCTCTATACCTCTTTGATGAACTAAGAATCCTAAGAAATTTCCTGCCCTTACCCCAAAGGCACATTTCTTCGGGTTCATTTTCAATTTATGTAGCCTCATCCTCCCTAGCACTTGTCTCAAGTCCACCAGGTGGTCTATATCGGTTTTGGATTTGACCACCACATCGTCGATATAGACTTCTAGGTTGTGACCGATGAGGTCGTGGAAGATGGCATTCATGGCCCTCTGATATGTAGCCCCTACGTTTTTCAAACCAAATGGCATGACTACATATTCAAAGGCCCCCACATGACCAGGACATCTGAACGCCGTTTTATGAATATCGGCTTCAGCCATTCTGATTTGATTATAACCAGCATTTCCATCCATGAAGGATAAAATTTTATGGCTGGCTGCAGCATCAATAGACATATCTGACATAGGCATTGGATAGAAATCCTTGGGAGTAGCATCATTAATATTTCTGTAATCAATACAAACCCTTATTGTCTTAGTCAAAACTTTTATTACAGGTACAATATTAGCCAGCCATTCTACATATTTGGCCGGTCTAATGAACCCTGCCTTCAGAAGTTTCTTTATTTCTTCCCGTACTTTTTCTTCAATCTCCTTGGACATTCTCCTGGCTGCTTGCTGAACTGGCTTGTATCCTTCCTTGATTGGCATTCTATGTTCGACCAAGGTTGAATCCAACCCTGGCATTTCATCATAATGCCATGCAAAGCAGTCCTTGAATTCTGTCAACAGTTTGATCAAGTCAACCCGATAGTCAGATGACAACAGGCCACTAATCCTTATTGGCCTTGGATCACCTTCGGTGCCTAGCTCAATGGTTTCCAAGGAATCCTGGACCTCTGGCATTGGTTTATCCGGCTCACTTGAAACAAACTTTGGCACCTCGACGCTTGGCTCGAACTCCTCTGGCCAATCTAGATCATATGTGTATTCTGTTGTCTGTGCCATTGTGTCAACAGTTGATATGTCCAAGGCTTGAATGGTATCTTCTTTGGTTCCCGAGAGACTAGCATGACTTTCACCCATTTCCCTGGCTGAAATCTCTTTTAATGCCCTCCTTTCTCTCCCGTATTCCCCCAGCCTTTGGATCAGTGATCGGATTGCCATCACTCGATCCTTTCTCTTGTCTGTTGTACTCATCATAAGGCTTATAGGGTTGGGATTAGGAACTGTCGGTCCCATTCTTCATGAGTCATCGATGTACCCTCTATTAGGAGCTTTCGGGCCGTCACCTGTGTAGGGCGGCCGTATTTATCAGCTTCTGTACATCGGAATGTTTCCACATATGGGTTGTAAAAGTTCGCCTCTGATATACTGGCTGCCGGAAAGACAGGCCGTGGATCGGCCTGTACCAGCTCCCAGAACCCTTCTGACTTTTCTGAGGGCTCTTCATGATATATGGCGATTTGTTGGTGGAGAGTAGATGGTATGCACAGAGATTGGTGTATCCAATCCCTTCCCAATAAGGCGCTGTATACTAAGGTGCTTTCCACCACGAAGAATACCACCGTGATTTTCTTTGATCCCAAGTCTACTTCCAAAGGTACAACACCATAGGTTCTGGTGATGCCCCTAGAGAAGTTGGATACGGAGCTTTCTGTCGGCATTAAATCTGCTTGGGATAGATTTAATTTCTTCAGTATCTTGATTGGCAAGACATTCACCGATGCTCCTCCGTCTATCATGATCCTCGAAAAGGGTATTCCTTCTAGATGAGCAGTCATGTAGATAGGCCTCATATGCGCAGCCATTTTTTGGTTTGGCCTTGCAAATATCATCCTATCATCATGTATTCTCCAAGACTTGTTCATTGCTCCTTCGGAAGATTGAGATTCAATTCTCACATCTTCTTGTTGGCTTTCAGAGACAGTGATCAAGGATATAGAAGGATCACCTGCGAAGTAATCTCCTTCTAAAGCCACTCCCTGGTCGGGTTCGGCTTGGAAAAAGGATGGCAATACGTAAACCATGTTGATGTCAAAATTAGACTCTTTAACATTAGCATCAAGCTTGAGTTCCTCCTTCCGGTTTGCTCGACCAGTCTCAGTATTGGCAATCAACTTTTTCAACCAGGATTCTGATTCTTCATCCTCAAGTGCCCTACCGAAACTTCCTTACTGGCTTGGGTAGGTGCCAATACCTCTGGTTCTGACAACATCATGTCTGGTTCAGATCCATAATCCACCAGTTGTTCATTTTCAGTGGCAATACCGTCTGTCAGGTCCACCGTCCCGAACTGGATATCCACCTCCATTGCCCCTGGTCGAGAAGCCGTCTCAGTTTCGATTGTTACTGCCCCCTTCACGATCGGGTTGATAGGCAGACCATCACTTGGTCCCCTATGTTTGATCGGGTTGGCCTTCTGCCCTTTGACAAGGATATAAGCCTAGGTGATTCGGTTTTTTCGGCCAATGCTCGGGCTATCAGCTGCCTTGCTAGTAGATGGTTCGTTCACGTCAGTCTGTGTCCGCATGAACGCTTCATACTTTCTTTGTATCTTCCTCTTGGCCGTTCTGGACAATTCCTCTTTAGCTCATCCATTCTTTCCGGCCCGACACCATTTCCCGTCTACCTCCAACAGTTTTTCTATTTTGTTTGGGGTAGGGGCCTTTACGGCTTCCTTGGGAATTCTGACCTTCAATGCTCCCTCTATGACGATCAGTCTTTCCTTCATCGGCTTGGGAGCCCATTGCCTGGTCTCAGAAGTTGGCAGCGGTCTTCTCGATGGCTGGGGAGTCTGATTATGAGCTCTCCTCTTAATACCCTCAATCCGATCAAATATGTTGCTTCGTGGCGGTGGATCTCTAGGGCTATGAGGACCATAATTTCTGGCTGGACTTCTCATAGCCTTGAGTCGTAGCTCGTCTCTTTTCCTGACCAAGTCCAGGTCAATGACATCCCCTGTAGTTGGGATCTGGAGCTCACATTCGCACTTGCATTTGCTGCACAGTACGATTCCACCCTTGATGTACGCCTTGGGTAGATCGGGTTGAGATTACATTCTCACATCCTGACTAGCGCTTGCAGGACCCTTTCCCTTGTTAAGGTCCAAGGTTTCCTTCCTTTGGCCATGTCTTGGCCAGTTCAGGTTCACCATGTTCACCGGGACTTCTGGGAAAGGCTCTGTGTCCACCATCATGTTGGTTTGGGGCTTCTCCAAGACCAACTTCCCCTTGTTTATCATCTCCTGAATCCAATCTCTGAACGCCACACAGTTGACGGTATTGTGATTCTAGGAGCAGTGGGGCTTGCAATACTTCTTCCCCTTAAGTTCCTCAAGCTTGGGCGTCCTATTTGAGGAGTCCAACCTGATACACCGATTCTTTACTAACTCATCGAAAAGCTCCGACGTTTTAGTGATATCAAATGTGTAACTTTGGAACTTAGGGGGCTTGTTTGGGACATAACCTCCTGCTTCCATAGCAGCTCTCTGGTCTTTTACTGGTTTTACCAACCCTTTAATCACCGTCGGGGAGGTTGGTGGCAGCATCTCGACCACAGAAATCTCCAGATCTTCGAACACGTCACCGTTGTCATCGGGTTGCTCGACGAACTCGAAGTCTAGATGGTTGACAGCCTGCTTGGATTTGAAGTAGGGTACCTTTGAAGAGTGCTGATGTTGAGACTCTTCTGCCAGTAGCCTTTCGTATTTGGTGGCGGCCATCACGATTTCCTGGAGGTCTCTGAATTTGGCATCCCCGAACTTTTTCCGCAAAGAGATCTTCAAAGCCCTTTGAGCTATAACCACTGACTGGTCATTACTCATAGGGAACTTGCATTTTATCTTTGTTCTTTTGAACCTCATTATGAAGTCCTCAGTTGTTTCGTGCTCAAATTGTTTCACCTCCACCAAATCGTTGATGGTTACCTCAGGCTCTATTCTGTAGAACTGGTCATGGAAGGCCGCCTCGATCTACTCCCAGGATCTTATGGATTTTGGGGTCAGATGAGAATACCAGTGAGAAGCCATCCCCATCAGAGAGTTGCCGAACAGTCTGAGTTTGTAGTTGGGGTTATCCTCAAATGCCACGCCCTGGTTGGAGTACTTCCTAATGTGCTCTAAGGAAGACACCGATGAATCCTCCCCATTGAAAGTGGGGAAGTTAGGAACCTTGAAGTTCATCGGGAAGGGGTTTATTTCATCAATGTAGGCCGGATAAGGTTTTTGATATACCGGCCTTTGATTGACCGTTACTTCCGGTCTTGCCTCTTGGAGAACTAGCCGTCTCAGTTCGGCTATCTCATTCCTCAATCCGATGTTATCACCATCTTCTGGTAATAGTATCAGATCGGGATCCTCTGGAAAGCAACGGAGGGCTCCTTGACTTCCGTCTGTTCTGCTTCAGGGCTTCTCCATGCATTTGGGTTGAAACCTCCCCTTCCAGCCATACATGGCTTTTGGAGCTGTGCTCTCCCCCGTCCTGCCCTTGGATTGAATGCAGGTCTTCCTCTCTGAGCAAATCCTCCATGGAATTTCTCAGACTCTGTCTTCTTGGGGACATATTTCCCCGGCTTTCCTTTCGGAACACTGGTGGTCGCCCCGTCTGTAGGGTTGAGGAACAAGCTTTCTCCCGCCACCAAGGAAGTGTTTGGCATTTCCAGCCTTTCTTCCAATGAAAGATCATGCATCATCGGGTTAGGGGTGACAAACCCCTTGCTTCCTTCTTCCATCCTGCCTTTAAGATGAGGATTTTCCATTGGAAGGACGAATGGCTTAAATGGCTCCATTCCACCCAGATTCAGTATAGGTTTCTCAGATGATCCTTTAAAACAGGATAACTGGTTGGAAAGGAAGGAGAACCCTTGATCTATTTTGTGATGGACATTATTGGAAGCAGTGCACAAGTTCCTGATGTCTGTCCTGTTGTCTAGGGCTATCCTCTCCATGGACTTCATCATTTGAATGATGGTGGACTCCAGTTCCTCACTCTTGTCCCTTGGCGTTTGGCTGGAAGCCTGGATCTCAGGTGAAGTTTGACCCATATCAGTAGGGGGAGATGCAGAGTCTTTCCCTGTCATTGTAAGAAGCTGTGTTTGGAAGAGTTTGCTTCTTCTTCTCTCTCTTTTATGCTTGGGCATAAACAGTATAAAAGAGATGTCCCACTGGGCGTGCCAAAAATATGTTCGCGAGCCTTTCGCAGGGGTGCGGGCTAGGAGCACACGGGTCGGCCCGTCCTCTGGTCCGAGCCTTTCTATTGGCGTTTCCGTTCCAACAGGCTTCACTTCTATCCCTTCGGAGGGACGGTCGTGAGACCTTCAGTTGTATGGTATTTGTCAGGCGTGCCACTATTGGCTTCTGCCAATAGAAAGATGTAATATGTATTAAGTACTTGCGCCACAAGTAATATAACTTCCGTTTATCGGATTGGGGACTTAATTAGATAAGTGCGGTTAGGTTCTTTTTATTGTCTTGCTTGTTAAGGACTTTATTCTCTCTCGATGTTTATACCAGAGATTGCTTGAGATAGGATTTTGTTATAAACCAGTTATAACAAGAATGCCCCACGCTCGCACATACGTAAAGATAAAGACGGTAATTAAAGACAGAATGTAAAGACTGTAATTGAAGTGCTTGAAAGTAAAGATTTGTAAGTAAAGAGCAATAAGTAAGAGCTGATAACGAAAGACTTTAAATAAAAAGATCAATGTTATTACATTTTATGCTCATCACAGACTGAACAAACGTCCATCGGGATGATTGTTGGTCCATCGGGATAGTTTTCTAATCTATCGGGATGCTTTTAAGGCTAGTTCCTTAAAGGAGATGATCAAAGACTCTCTGGCCTACGATCCTCAATCGATACTATCACCGGTTTGGTTGGATAGCAGAGCTAAATTCACTACTCATCTGGGGAGTTTAGGATATATGATCCTAGGTTGCTGGTCTTTGGTTTCTTGAAATCGCTGGCTACACAAGTAGTGCGATTAAGAAAACAGCAGATAGAGACAAAGTCTGTATCTGGGAAAGGTTTTGAGGGGTTTCCTCAGAGGTTTCTTTCTGAACTAGAGAGTTTTGTTTTTAGTTGGTTTGAGTGTCCTCTTTTCTGAATCCTCCCCTCGTTTATATAGGCCAGCAGGGAGCCTATGTCATCGCCGTCACTTCTCTCTGTCCTTAAAGACTTAGTGAGGAAGGGCTTAATCTGGAAAGCACAGGTAGCGCCTCTGATCAGCCTACCTCCACCGAGAAAGGGTTCTTTATTCGTAGTCTGGTTCCCTCCAATTTGCCCAGTGCTTTGCATTAAATGCTGTTTAGACCTCTTTTCGTTTCGTTTACCAGTCTGGGTTGGGCCTTTGGGTCAGGCCCAACCCAATGCCAAGTCTTAAGTCATGGCCCAAAGCTCATATGAACAGCTGGGTGCCCTACGTGACTGTTGTCGCTTCACTCAAAAACCGTCACCTAGGGACTTAGCCGTCCTCTGAAGATTTGATTTGCTTTTCCAATATTGTCGAGATCTTTGTATTGAATGCTCAAGTGGAGTAGGTGCAGGTACTCGAGTGCTTTAGA
>JAEHOF010000105.1:3191-59979 GCA_018257905.1 Gillenia trifoliata
AATAATGAAGCAACATGAATAGAAAAACTTGAAAAATCTAACAATTCCACAACAAAACATAAACTGCATATGAAATTAAAATTACAAATAAAATCATTCAAATTACATAGTAGCAATGATACATCCCGTCTCGGAAAATAATAGTATTTTATTCCCGGAAGTGGGAAATGACAAGAAGACAACCGGTGATGACGTCATCAACCCGGTCCAAACCCGGTTGGACCGGAATATTCCAAAGGTATATTCCGTCCGTTAACTTTAACGACGTTAACGGAATATTCTAACGCCGTTAGAATATTCCGTTAACTCTAACGGCACGTTAACGGCGCATCACCGGCGCGTGAGGCGCTTGGCCGCGCGTGGTGGACTTCCACCGACGTGTGGCGGGCGTGAGGGCGCGTGGGATCTCACAGCAGTGGTATTGGGTTTTTCGACCCCGTAACTCCGTTTTCGGGTTTCCAAACACCGTTTTCTTCGTATTTTCGAATACTTTATTAATTGTGGGTGTTCAAAAATAGGTTTGGCGACCCGTGGAGTACGGAGAGCGTACATTTGGGCTATTCCGGCAAAGGTTTATGTGAGTGGGCCCCTTCCTTATTTTATGTGCTTGGGAAATTATTATTAGGCTATGCCTATGCTTTTAAATGATATTTATCATGTTATGTTAGTGAACTTTAGTATTATTTATTATATTTTATACTTGGTTCACTAGTATGTGACTCGGCCATATTTTATGGGATTTGGAAATTAGTATTATTATGCCTATGCATTTAATGTGATTTATACTTATACTTAGTGAACTTGATTTATATTTATACTTGGTGAACCTTGGGTTTAATATTTGTATTGTATTTTGGTTCACTTAGTATGTTACTTAATATAGTATTTTAAGTAACTTTGGTATACTTGGTATTCCGGATACGGCATCCGTCAATACCTAATTATAAAGTTTATTGAGGTTTATTTTAGAAAGGAAATTACCCCACCTTATTTTATTTAGAAATATTATGTGGTATGTTTTATACACGCTCAACGAGGAATGCTTACACGGTGTCATTAGTACTGTCCGGGGCTAGGACCAGCTTCACGTGTATGTTCACACGCACCGACACGCTCACTTTGGATCCATCGTAGGTGCCAGCCTGTTCTAGGTTGCCTTGGCAACTAGAACTCGTTGTGACGCGCTTAGCGCCAGCTTCACGTGTATGTAGTACATGAGCGTAACATTATTCGTACACCCAGCATGTTCATGACAGAATATCTCTGTATGAACTCGTGTGTCTGTCATACCTACGAGCGTATCCCCTATTGATTTATATTGTGATTTAAACTGGATTTCACTGATGCCACGAAGGCTTCTACTGATTTTACGGGTTTTCCGTATTATGTTATTATACGGATTTCAGAGAAAGTATTTTATACCAAGTTGTGGTTTTCTACCCATTTTGGAAGGCAAGTACATTTCCGTACTTACACTGTTTTCTACCTACTATCGTAGTATGTTTTCCAGAAAGGTTTTTACCAGAACTATTACTTGATTTTGACGGCGAGGGGTTACTATTTTCAGAAAGGAAAGGTTTTATAGAAAAAATTACTTATGGCCCACTCACCCTTTTGTTTTGCGCCCCTCCAGGTTTAGTTGGCTTAGAGCTGTTGACGTCAAGCTGCGGTGGTATGAAAATGTAGGAACCTCTATTGTATTTGTAACTATTCAGTTTTCTTCTACTCTGTCCAACAATTACTATTTTATTTATTCTTCAATTCTTCCAAATGGCTTTCGTCACCTCACGAGGTGTCGACCAGCACACCCAGCTTTTGGGTGTCCACCTGTACATTCGGGTCGGGGTGTGTCAAGCAATATCCCATCCAATTAATTGTTTGTTAGTTTTTTAAAAAATAATACAATTTCTTAAAAACTAATGGTGACTATTTCTAAAAACAGTGACACTATTTCTATTAACGGTGACACTATTTTTAGAAACAATGACACTATTTTTGGAAACTACACTATTTCTAGAAATAGTGGTCACCATTTGTAGACATAGTCACTTTTTTTAGAAATAGTGTCACTATTTTTAGAAATAGTGCAGTTTCTGAAAATAGTGACACTGTTTCTAGAAATAGTACATTGTTTCTAGAAATAGTGACCCTGTTTCTAGAAATAGTGAACCTATTTCTACAAATGGCATCAAATTATTTCTAGAAATGGTGCGCTTTCTAGAAATAGTGTCACTGTTTCTAAAAATAGTGTCACCGTTTCTAGAAATAGTGTCACTATTTCTACAAATTATGTCACTATTTAGAGATGAAATTGGAAGTTTGCCAAAGGAAATTCTAAATATTTTTAAAAAAAATCAACAAATACATAACTATATATATATACATCAACTATTTCCAAAAATATATGTCGATTGTTTTTAAAATCTTTCGATCTAAATTACAAATGCAAATGATTGTGTATTAGCATTGGAGCTGATTTTGATTTTGTTTTGGGTCTAATTCTATACCAAATTTCAAAAATGAAAAGAAATTCAACAAATACACATAACTATTTATATATATGCCAACTATTTCTAAAAGTGTATGCCATATATGACCGTTTGTTCAAGCTCTTCACCTCCACGTCCGTCATTTGCCCTCCAAACACAGTTGCCCGGCTGTCCTCGTCTGCACCTCCATCATCAATTCGACTGGAGAAATTCTAAAACAAAAACAAAATCGCAAATTGAAAATAGAGCTCATGTAAGAGCACTTTATAAAGTTAACAGTTTAACCATCATTGTATCATCGCCAAATAACCTCAATATAATTGTGATTCTATAGTTACCACTCTCACATTTTAAGTTTTAACTTTAGCAAAAATTAAAATCTTGCTCATTCACACAATGCCCATCTATTCTCTTCCATCTAGAATGTGAGCTAATTAGTATAATACACTCTCCAACATTACACAAAGAATCAGCATTTTATGCCCGACAGAGGATAATCTAGTATAATAGAATCTAAAGCAACCCAAATAAAGTGAGACATTGTTGGATTTTATACCAATGAACCAAGCAATTCAAGAAGCTAAACTTATCTGGAACCAGGCCAATCTTGTCTATCAAGCCAAATGCATGCCAAAATGCGAAAACTTCGAAAATAATACTAGCAAATTAGAAAAAAAAAAACACCCCGACAACTATTATTCATTGCATTTTTTGGCTTTAACAAGATCTCCTAAATGTTTTGAACACATATATCCATGGCAATGGCAAGCACTATAATGACCTTAGAAAAGGAACTCGTTGAACCTTCATTTGGAGGAAGTTTAGAGAGATTGAGCTTCAAGGTAAGATTAAACCCATCTCTTGGGGGGTCAAGAATTTGAACCACCTCGTCGTATGCAGCCTTTATAGAGAGAAAACTGTTCCAAGATAGAATGTTTAATGCAATAGAGAAGCTGAACAATAACACAAGGTAAACGTTTCAAAAGATCACACATGAATGTTTCAAAATATGGAAAATCTTGAGTGCTAAGTGCTAACCACTAACTTTTCAGCAACTTCGCATATCTTATCGACTTTTGCCTCTGATAATCCTTTGATTCCAGTCAAGTTCTACCAAACAGAAATCCGAGTAAGGAAATTGGACCTTAAAGTGCACAAATTAAGAAATTTAAACTGAAATTCACTTTTACCTTCTTCGTATGTATCATCAAGCCATTGCAAGTGTAGATTCCTGCATCTTGAAGTTTCTTAATATCTGTGGGCATTGATTCCCTAAGCAATCCCTGCACAAAATTCATACCGTACGATTAAAAATTCGATTTTCTCCCTTTTACGGCAAAAAAATGGCTAAAAATTTACATCTATTATGAGAATCGTATAAAAATAATTCAAATGCACTGATAAATCAAAATGAACATAAACCGATGGAGCTAGAAACGATAAATATTCAAAGAAATAGAAAAAATTAGTTTTACGATTGAGATTTTCCTGAATATAAACTAAAACACAGTGCGAAACGGTAGCAATCGAGAATCGAAGTACGAAATCGAAAAGAGAATGAAAACACAGTCCACAAAACCAAAATTGAAAACAGAAACGAAACCTCAACATGCAAATTTTTGAAACGAAAGAGAAATAGGGCATGTTATACTGATAGGGAAGCTTGAGATTCAGAGGAATCGAATGATATCTTCAAGAAACGTAAAAGAAATTTCAAAAAAAATAAAAAATAACTGTAAAATGCAGATGAACAGATAATGATATATTCTAAATCGAGCATTCAACCACTACATGCAGTAAGATCTAAATTCAGCATCATGAACAAGAATTCACATATATAACATTAATATTCAACCGCGAAATCAAATCCAAAACAATTCCTCACAAATCGCTTAATCAAAAATATCGAAAACATGAATTCATAATAATTTTCAGATCCAGTCACAAAACGCCAAACACAAATCAAACGAAACAAGAGAAACGATCAAATCATCAAAGTAACCAGAATTAACAGTGCAAAATGAGCGAGATGCGAATTGCATACCAGAGAGTGTGAACTCGACGACGATGACGTCGTGTTTGCTGACAGTGTCAGCGAAGTTGGAGTTGTCGAGAGTGAGGACGTACTCCTTCGATTTCGCCTCCTCGGCGCGGATCGTGGTGGAGAACACGACGAGAAGGAAGAACAAGCAGAGCAAAATCCTGGATGACTACGACGCCATTTCCATTTAGCTTTTGTGAGAACTGTTTTAGTCTATTAAGGTCTTTGAGAGTCACTCTCTAGCTGCAGAGAGGAGGATTATATGAACTAAAAGCAAAAGTTGCAGAAAGAACAAAGGAAGGAGAAAGAGGCTTACATCGTAGTGATGAAGAGATGATCGAGAAAGGGAGAGAGAGATAGATTAGGCGGATAGATCGAGAAAGGGAGAAAGAGAGACAAACGGCCCAAGGCTTGCCGTCAAGGGCAAAATCAAAAACTAGATTTATTATTTTGGTTGGGCCAGTCTAATTGGGTTGGTTTGTTGTTGGACTTGCCTTAACCATTAAATAAAAGTAATTAGGGTGCTTTTGATTCAAATTCAAAGTTTTTATGTCCTTTCTATTAGTTTCCCTTTATAATTATCATAAAATTAAAAGGGTGGCTATAAGTCTATATAGGGTATAAATTTTGGTTATTTTTCTAAGTTTCCTATAAATGAAGTTGCTATTCTATGTGAAAGAGAGAGTAGAATTAGACGTAGCGCTATGGTTTAGGGATATTCTTATAATTTTCTTTATTTTTTTGGTATGAGACTTTATATTTAATTACAATTAGCCCATTATGTAGCTAGTCCAAGTTCCAAATTGCCGCAACGCCGATATGATTAACGAATCTTTTTCGTTGTACTATATGCCATAACCAAAAATGTTCTTTCTCTTAATCACTATTTAAAGATTATCTTCACCGTCTGATATCTATCCATTACGATATATATGGATGAATTCTTTAGGGATGTGAAATTTGGAGAATTCTTTTGAAGAGAGTAGATTCCCATTGACAAAATAAAGTACAACATATATGAGTCCTATTAAGATGAGGTTTCCCGTTTCTGGTGATATAATTTCACAACGGTTGTCCTAGTACATGAATTTTCTTTTGTTATAACATGAGACCTCTCACTTACAAGTGAAAATAAATACCACTAAACTCTAGTGGTGGAGGCCGTAAGAGGTTAATATAAGTTTAAACCAATATCGGTATTTGATTAATTAGCAATGAACCAATGTCTACCTCTCTAAAATGTTGATATTATATATTATATATTATATAATAAGCGCCTTTAAAAAGACATAAAGGTGTTCAGCTAGTCAATTGAAAAGTTTCAGATTTTTAGTTTTAATTTTTATAAACGATAAGATGTTTACAAAAAAAAAGTGTTATTCCAGATAGTCTTTTATCTTTTATCAATTTATCAGTTTGGTTTTTTATGTTTCAAACTCATCAATCATCAAACAGTAAAGACTATATTGACGAGTAAGACAATAGATAAAACTTTATGGTGCCATTCCGACTTTCTTTATATTATTAGAGCAGGTTGTCCTGAGTGTGAAGTCCAATGACCTCACGTGCTCCACGTCACTCACTTTGTGATGTCCACGTGCTAAGCTTGAAAATTCGTCACATGTGAAAGGGCGTGTTGAGAGTATTAATCTCACATCGGAGAAAGAAGAAAGGGACCCTTCGTGTGTTTATAAGTAGTTGAGTTACTTTTCATATTGTCAATTGGTTTTATATTAAAACTCCAACTTTCTTTATTATTTTCTTATAAACGATACAATATTTACAAAAATACTTTTATAATGAATATTAAGTCACTTGATAAGTTTTAATGAATTACAACTTAATATCGAATTCAAAATAATATATATCATTATGGTATTTATATCCATGTGATTCAGAGACGAGATCTCGTCAAGCCGAGTGAAGACGTTATACAACTAGACTAACTGATGATGTGTGCATGGCTTTATTTTTTAAGTGACAGAAGAAAACGTCTGATTGGGGTTGTCGTGTTTAATGTCTCCCACTCCACCGTTGTGTTTAATTGCAATATTTGTGAGTGCTTGCTTCCCTCCAAGGAAACCAAGTCAAGTGCCTAGTCAATTTCACTCTCATTATGCTCTCTCTACCCCCTTTTTTTCATCCTTTTTTTATTCCCATCATTGTTTTTTTTCCTCAATTCGAAAAGGGAAATGTGGGTCATAATGAAATAATATTTTGTGTGTGATAGTAATATCAAGTGACATGATAGTCAGACGAATAAGGCGATTTTGATGAAATAGGTATAACTAGAAAGGGATGCCCGCACGATGCTGCGGGTTTGAAAATAGTAAGAAAATTTTGTATATAATACTATTTACATACAAAAAATTTGGTATATAATCCTATTTACATACAAAAGATCATACTTTATGTTTATGTACACAATATTTGTTACAACCCGTCCCAAAATTTTATGTGAAATTACCAAAATACCCCTAGTGGTCAATGTTGACTTTCGTTGACTTTTCGTGACGACTCGTGAAAATTTATTTCTTTACATATTCATGATGTACCCGTCGATACGAACGCGTGGACGCAAGCGGAACTCAATTCGGAGTTAAAACGAACGTTTTATGAAGCTTTAAAGTTTAGGGGCATTTTAGTAGTTTCCACCCCGTAAGTAAATTAGGGTTTTTGGCTGGCTGCTGTGCAGCCAACCCCCTCATTCAGTCTGCACGAATCCCTCTCCTGCTCTTCCATTTTTCTCTCTAAGCCAAAAAGTTCCAAAACTCACCGAAACCCTAACCTTTGGACGAATCACAAAACCGTCGAACCGTTGCCCAAAATCCATACCATCACGATCGTCTCGTCATTCTGGACGAGGCTGTGATTTTAGAATCTCCAAACTCGAACCCGATCGATCAAACCAACGTCGGAACGGTATCGGCAAACTGTCCGTCAATTTCCTGTGCAAACCAGACCAAGGTAAGCCTCTAGACCATTACCATTGGTTTTATTGGATTGAGTAGGTTCAAATCGATATAAAGAACGTCCAATTTGGTGCAGTTTTGAAGGAGAACGGAATTAGGGTTTCCCGAAGCTTTCTGGCCAATTTCAGGCCATCTCCGGCCATTTTTCCGGCCCCAAATTGGTACAAGAATATTCTACTCGTCAATACCTTCATTTTGATATATGGTACGTTAAATTTGGCCAAACAACGAAGAAGTTATGAATTTTTAAAGTTTTGGATATTTTCGGAAAATTTTCCAGAATTCCGGCGAACCAGACGGCGGAGGACGGCGGCTCCGGCGACCGGCGAGGGGAAGAAGACAGAGGAATATTCCGTCAACGGTAACGGAATATTCCTGACGGCGTCAGAATATTCCGTCAGAAAGGTATATTTCGTTAACTTTAACGGCGCTAACGTCAGCAAGCCTCAACTGCTAACAAGTTGAGTACTCGCTGACGTACTCAGCGATCGCCAGAACAACTACAAGAAGTAGGAAACGCGACCGGTCAAGCCACACTAATTGTTCACGCGTTACCCGTAGGTTGAAGTCGTCGGTTAAAGTGTAAAACACCATCAGTACAATAGGTTTGTGAAACTAGGTCTCACGAATTTAGTCCACTAGAACTTGTCGAATACGAAAATTAGTCAACCGGTTCCGCCAACATCAACGCCTAGCGTCGTTCCCAAAGTAAGCACTTGATGAAAAATTCATCCGTTGTGCCAAATTGACACCACACTCAGAAAATACGAAATACGACATCTGAACCAGTTTCCCGATTCAGTGCGATTCCATTGATAGTTAATAAATAAAACGTCAACCGTCACACGTAACATCCAAGTTCCTCGTCAACCAAGCTTAGGGTCGCACCGAGTTAAGCACCAATTCTACGCGTACCAGAAAAGTAACGACAAAACTGTCAAAATTGGGAAAACTACCCAAAACTGCGTAATATCTGACGTCGAGGTGGTATGACACTAAGAAGAACTTAGAATTAACCCAAGGAAAAACAATACACCAAAGGTGTAGAGTTCGGAAAATTTTCAATTCCAAGAGCAAGATTCAAGAACAAAGATTCACGACTCCAAGAGTTCGGAACAGTGTGTTCGAGAAAAACATTGGCAGGTAGTAGAATACCGAAGAGATAGCCAAGATTCACGAAATTTGAAGTCTGACACCAACAGACAAGTACGAAGTACGGAAGGAAGAGCCTAGGTTGCAAAAACCATGCTCTGATACCAATCTGACACATCCCGATCCCGGCCACGCCAGGTGTCGGGAAGTGCTGGCCGACACGTGTTAGGTGACGAAAGCCATTTAGAAAAATTTAAGAATAAATAAGGAAAATTGAATTAAATAAGGGTCAGAGTGCACGGAGTGTGCGGACGGAAGAATAGTAATAAAATAATAAGTGGTGAATAGAGTAGAGGATACAAAATAATTACAAGAGTAGAGAACCCCTACGTTGTCATACCACCGCGTCTCGACGTCACAAGCTCCAAACCAACTAATCCTGGAGGGGCGCAAAACATAAAACGGTGAGTGGGTCAAAAAGCAAAGTTTGATAAAACCGTTGTTTTCAAAAGTCTACTAACCCCTCACTGAAAACAAGTATAGTTTGAGAAAATACGCCATACCCTCAAGCATGAACCTCAAAATACTATAAGAAAATACACGGGTACTCCCCGATAATGATTTACTGACATGCTCACCCATATGTAAACACACAAGCCCAAGTGGCTAAACCACAAGGAACAGGCTAGGTATAAAAGTAATACGCTGAGTACTACAATGACGCGAGTCTAACGCTAAGCGCTGGTGCACAAAGTGCAGTCACACAAGTAAAGCAATTAAAACCTAGAAATGTGCTAGTACTCAATGGATCTGAAGTCATGTAGCGGTACTCGGTAGTGACTACTCCAAACGCCAAGGCTAGTCCGCCAAGATCGAGTACTAATACCTGGGTGTTATACATCTAATGATGAGCAACAAAAGATAAAACATGTATGGCAATATAATACTAATGTTCACCTCCAACAAACGTATAAGCGATATGAATTATGCTAACAACTTGAAGAAAGCATTGAAAAACCATAATGCATATACATTTATCAAACAAAGACCCACCCACTCACCAGCTTCAAGTCGAGCACCCCATCCTCGTAAGTTAGCCCCGTAATCCTCCGGATAAGTCTCACCTATATGAGATATCACCGTAATAATGATTAAACTCATAAAGGTTACTAAATAACTAATTAATTACACCTATCCCTTGTTTGCTCAACCAGGAGGTCCAAAACACTAAAATGCGTACGCCCAAGGTAGTACGCCGTCACGAGTCCGGCACTAATCGAAAAGAGTCCCCATGCTACCCACGCCACAATTGCAAAACGCGCAAGTTTGGGCGCTCCATGCGCTGCTCACGCGCTGGCTTAGCCGAAGCCGTCAGCGCGGTTCAACTTGCTTGTCGGGACGCTGCCAGTGCCGGTTTAACCGCTTTGTTTCGATGTCATCGCCGACGCTACCGTCATCCTTACCAAATCGTCGCTTCACACACGGCCAGCCACCGTCACGCCCTCACCGGGACCGGGAATTTTTGGCCGCACTTCGGGTAATTTTCAAAGCTTCATAACTTCTTCATTTCAAGGCCAAATTGCACTTCCATCTGCCACCAAATGAAGCTAGGAGTGAGTGAGAATAATATTTTACCATTTTGGGGGCTAAAACCGCGTAGGTGGCCTCGAAATGAGGAAGAAGCCACGGCAGCAAAACCTACGATTTCCATTAATCGATTCTCGGCCAAACGCCGCCATCCAAGGCCTTGTTGCTGGCACAATGGACATCCAAGAACTCAATGGTGCGGGTTTTGACAAGCTCAGGTCTGACACCGAGAAATCGCCGAGGAAAATCTCGGTTTCACCGACGGCTGACTCCTGCACTGCTCGACCTACAGGTTGTCGGGTTCAATTTGTGCTGAATAGAGAGGACAGTAGATGATGTTGGTCAAGGCTCTGGCCTCCTGAAGATTAGGAAAGGCACTAGGGTGGCTTTGAGAGATTTGTGTTTGCTTGCAGAGGCAAAGCACCTGAGAGAGTGAGTGGACAGAGATCCCGAGATTCGTGACAAGGCCACATGGGACACAAAGGCTGGGCCTCAAATTTCAACAACCAACAGCCCCAAAATTAAAATACGGTAACGTTGGTAATCCAACGCTCAGAAAAATATCTTCGCTCTAATTTCTCATCCACGCCCCGCCGCGCTTCACGCCGCTTGGTAACGATGAGCACGACAAGAAAATAAAAGGGAAGGGTCGTACTTAAAGTTATGACGCAAAAAGTCAACCGAATGGTCAACCAAGGGCATTTTCACATTTCCCCGCTCAGGGAATAAAACAATTTAATTTTTTGAACGGCTGTAATGTAAAGGTTTTGTAAAACTTTTATTTTCGCACTCACACCTTTGTTTTTGCGCCCTTTCAGACCTAATGATAGAGACGGCTAAGTCGAGGCATCTCGTATACACTGATCATATATCCCGACCCATGTAGGATTCATCTTTTTCTTTTCGCTATAATAATATCCATCCATGTTATGATAGAGATTTTAGGAACTTATTCCATTATTTTGTTTCCGGGCTAAGCTCACCATAATGCCTCAACCTTGTGCATGTTGACATTATTTTCCGCAACTTTATGGTAATTTACTTACTTAAACTAAGTGTTGTCATGCATTTAATGGCTTCTCACACCACGAGTGCCTGGCCAACATTTCTCTAAACTCGGTATCCACGTGCACGAGGTGGGGTATGTCAATATTAATCGCTTCCAATAAGTTGTTGCTCCACCTCTACCAAAACGAACTCTACTGCTCTCCGCATCAAAATGAAAGCCGCATGGACTCGTCAAACCCCAAAAACGCTTGCATTGCAAATAAAATCAATGTCCGTGATAGTACTATAACTTTTAACCATACCCGCGATGTTGAAGTGAATAATTAAAAATGAAGAGTAAACATAGGCATACAAATAGACAAAGTAGCGCATGATCACTAACCTGGAGGCCTTCAACAACTTCCCTAACACTTCTCAACAACAATGTTGTCATACCAAGATCGCATTCATAATTTAGACTATTTCAAAACTGCAATGCAAGAAAAAAGAATCAAGCCTGAGAAGTAGTAAGTTTACTATTTATTAGTTCACCAAACCATAAATTTATATCTTAAATTAAACCAGGGTCCAATTTGTGATACTCGGCCTGGATATCTAGCAATTTACAATATTTTAAAACCATTGAAATCTAGCAATTCCATGTAGCCCAAATTACTCAAATAAATTTTCAGTAAATCGTTGAGTTCAATTTTTTTTCCACATATTTTCAAATTGTTTGAACTTGAAGAATTTTCATCGGTAAATCTTGTAACATAAATAGGGCAACAATTTCAGCAGACTATTTCATAATTCAATATCATAGCAAAATGATAAATAAATAGAACCTCATTACATACTTATATCGAATTAAAGGAAGAAAACAAATGTAGAGCGTTGTGTTTATATTGGATTTTTTTTTTTAAAAAAACAACAACAATGAGAACTTAAGAGATAAACGAAAATTGAGTCTAACAAAAAAAATAGAAAACTAATACATGAATGAAATTATACGCACACTAAAAAAAAAATTGAAATAATGTGGAAAGTACACTAAAAAGAAACAAAATCGCTGTGGGAACATGCTAAACATTTGACTTCAATCAACATTGTAAAAAAGATATTGCAAGCAAAGAAGTTCAATGTAAAACCCATGGGTGAAGAAGAACTCTCACTCTATTGACACTTCGTCAAAAAAAATACAAACATAACCAAAACCGAGATAATGCAGCTTTCAAACGCTAATGCAATGTAGAGAGAAAGAGAGAAAGTGAGAGAGGAAAAGCACGACAAAAACAAAAAGAGAGAAAAGAAAATAGATTTGGAGAATGTACTCAACCACAATTTGTTATCCCTCAATAACGATATATAACACAAAATACCAAAGTGATAGAAAATGAGTCGCACGATATATAACACAAAAATACCAAAGTGACTATTAAACAGAGTCGACTTGGATACAGAATTGGCACATATGCAAGAAAAAAACCAAAGAAATGGCAGGAAAAATGCACAAAGTTTTTCTTACAATTCCATTTGTTTTCATACGCTCAAAAACACATTACTGACAAAGACAACCAACCAATGCATTTCTCACATTATTTCATATAATCCAATCCATACAGTAATTGATAAACATTAGAAGTTCAATGAGTTGTTACTCAACCCATTAAACCATTAGAAGTTCAAGAGTTCAATGCATTTCACATTTTTTTTCCCAATTAACCCTCGATTTATCTCATATCTACAATAATCTCCCTTCATGCCTAAACTCTTTGGATCTCTCTCTCTCCTCTCACAGCCTTCAAAGAAAATGCTCACTTATTTTAATTTAAGACAGCCTTTTCCGTTTCCGGGTTTAATTCAAATTGCCTTCAAAATTTCTTTTGTACAAACACGTTTCTAAACTCCAACACTTGCGTATTGCAGAGAGATTGGGATAGAGAGGGGAGAGGGTGATGAGAATCCTGGCTGTGCCACGTATGATGCAATCTTCCTCCTAGACTCCTCACAACCAACGGCTCCTCTCCATCTTAATTGCAAGTGGTAATTTCCATTGCTCGATGCCCTTGTTGGAGCTTTGGCTATAATTTGGCTTTGTTTCCGTTTAATTCTTTTAAAAAATTATTGCTTCCTATTGAGTTTTCTTGTTTGAATCTCTCCCAATTTGGCTTTTTTGCATAATCAATTCTTATATAAGTTGGACCGCTTTTATGCTTCTAATCTTCTCCACCTGGCTTTTGTGCTAATCAATTTTATATAAGTTGGACCACTTACGATGGAGCAAAGTTAGTGTTGAGATTTGCTCATCCTCTATTCAATTTTGACCCTTTTTTGTGCTAAATTATTAATTAAGCTGGCTATTGCTTTGTAAGGACTATGGAGTTTGGTTTTTGATATGACAAGAAATCAAGAAATGACTTGCACGTAATGCCTGCTTTTTTTTTGTGTAATTGACATGTTGTTGGGATCACATTATTTGAAGAATGAATCAACAGATTCTTTTATAAATAGACATAGTTTCAAGGAAATGCACATATGTGAAACAGTTTTCACTTCAACTCGTGATAATAGACATTTGCATAATCAAAATATGGTTTACAAAAATGAAGTTGACTTTACATTCTCAAAAGACATAGCAAAGAAAGCGTAAAACAAAAGGAAATCCAACGTATGACTGTAAAACCCAAAAACAATAGCCATCTCTTTTAAGCATGAGACTTATATCCCATTAAGATGAGTAATGTTCTCATTTGATACTGCGCCTTGAAATGCCAAAGGAAACCGGAAGTGATACTTCGCTGAAGAAAAGCTCGGGAACTCGGGAGGGCCGAGATTCTTCATAAGGCACTCATGAGATTGGGTTCAGATATGCATATTATGTGGCTAAAACTACATTCAACAACCATAATCATATATATATGAACTCGAACCTATACATCACATACCAAATTCTTCTTTATATTTGCCAACTAACCAAGTCTTGCTATGAAGAATCAAACAACATAACCACAAATACATTTCAATAATGATTACTTACAACTTACATGAATATTATTTCGAAGGTACGATTGTTAAAAGCAATAAGTTAATAAAATGAGTTTAAGTAGGCAACTTCAATCAAACTTCTTTTTCTTGGTAAGGCTTTTTCCAAAGACCGACGCCTCTTTCTTCTTAAGCTCCTTTGGGAATGACAACATCAACATTCCCTCCAAGCAATTGGTCATCCGACTATTACAATTGGCATGCTCTTTCTCTGGGCGCATCATCATTCACTTTAGATGCAATAGGTTCAACTATTTTTGACAATTTATTTGCTTGCTCATTTACTAGTGGTATGCCTTTTTCATTCTCGTGATGCCCTTGTTGATAATCTAGTGAATATAGAAAGCAAGGACCTATATCTAGAAGCTTGCTTCAATTTAGGGTCAACTTGAATCTCACATCCACACATGTCTACCGCACTCTCAACTTCATTTTTACTCCAATTCCTCACTATATATTAGACAGACTATCCTTGATAAGCATGGCTTTCTCTAAGGATTTTAATAGCATGACTACATGTAATACCTTTATTCTCAAATAGTCTACAAAGGTAAGAAACAAGATACCTTCTTTTTCACTGCATTTAGACTTATCATCCAGCTCAACTGTATACAAAGTTATCACCATCAAGAACACAATTAGTTATTGACAATTCAATAGATTCTTCAAATTGATTCGAAACAATTTGAATATCGCTTTTGTGTAAACTTCTAGCTTGTTTCTAACATTTTGATGTCAAATTTGACATGTGCACTGACACTGTAGGTCATACTCCGCTTTCCCACTCCTTTGCAATCAGTATCAATAAGAACCCTCTCAAAGTTTGTGAAAATTGAACAATATTGAGATCCGACTTCAAATAATTTTCAATCTTGCATTAAACTTTCTACTAATTTGTGTGTTTCGTATTCCTATAGACCATAGCTTCACCTCACATATGCATATGCCCATTTCTTTTCTAATCTAAATGTGGTGGCCAACCAATCATTCTTATGTGCTTCATACTCATCAAGCATAGAATTCCAAGCAAAATGTTAAAAACTCATCTTCCTCCTCAATGTAGTCAAAAATTTGTCAAACCATTGTGGAATCTCCTTCTCACCTCGAACAAGAAAGCATTCACATTCCTAAGGTAAGCATTCTCCGTATCAGATATAAACAAAGTCTATGGTATGTTCGAGGTATCACGAAAATAGCCTTAGCCATTGCATGATCTGACTGCAACAGTAGTTCTTGGAGTCTTATTACATTGCCTTCAAAATGTCTAAAATAACCAACTAAACGGGCAAATGGCCTCATCATACATTAAAGTCATCCAACACGATAATGATCTCTCAGATGATTAAAGCCAACAAACACTGCAATGCAGGTCGATTCAATTCATTGACTTTATAAGTTGTACTGCACCATAACATCTCCAAAATTGGTATATAATCAATTATCATTTTAGCATCTACCTATAAATATGTTTTTTATTTGCTCTCTTGTCCAAAGTGTGGTCTATAGAAGAATGATGGGTTTCCAACATTTGTTTGGAAAAGACTGTAGCACGACTCCAACTTCTCTTCATATGCCATTTTCTTTTGCCTCTTTACCGCCCAAAGATAATTTTTTTGGTCCCGCTAATATATCCCAAAGACTCTTCCACCCCGCTTGTTTGCTTATTAACTCATAAGTCAACCTAAGTGGAATCCACGCATTCTTCAGCCCAAGTCTACTTTTGGGGCTTGTGAGGGTCATGGATTTTTCTTTGGAGATGGTAACATATGGGCATATTCTCTTCTTTACTAGGGGATGATCAGGTTGTTCAACAAAAGTATAACATAAAATTTCCCACTACACCTATCCAACTAACAATCTATATGAGCACCACATTCAAATTGCCTCGCCTTGGTCTTTTAACCATATCATTTCGCTATCTTTTGGATCAAAAACCTCTTCTTTAGCACAAGAAAATATTCTGACGTGAGTTCACTAGTTTTTATTATTGCCATCACTACTCTTTTAATACTAAACCCCACAACCACCATACTTGTTGTAGAAATCATATGCAAATTTGTTCAAGATCAAACTCCATATTTTCGTAGGTTTTAATTTCAAAGCAATTTTCTTACTTGCATCATTTGGTTTATCCATAATTCCACTATAAAAATAAACAAGATTCGTAAAAAATTGAGCAAAAGCAAATAATTTTCAACGACGCTAAAACAAAAAGGCCAAGTATTTTAGTCCAACAACTCACTTGCCTCTTTCTACATAGGCAAAACCAAATTTCACTTATCATGCATATATGATACTCATTAAACATATATGATACAAAAATTAAAGCAAAATTATAATCTTTGGTTCATCATCATATATAAAACCCAAGACAAAGGAGTTTGAAAAAAAAAAATTTTAAACTATCACCCACCGCCCACACCTTTCTCCTCTTTCATTTTATCTTCCTGCCTTAAAGCTATCTAATTGCAGAATATCATAACAAATAAGAAATTCCATAATGAAGGTCAGACCTTTTATTATTCTTGACCAGTTGGCAATCACCGACGACCGAGGCTCATACGATGATTTTTCTTGCTTCAGAATCTCTTGTGGAGAAAGGAGACGCCAAAGGCTGGAAGTGAAATGGAGTTGAAAGAGTGAAAAGGTACTAGAATTTTAGCGTTGGTTTGTGTGAAAATTTTTGAAAGCCAAATTGCTTGATGGCTGCACGACAATTGAATGGCCTGGGATTGATGGGTCCGCCGGCTCGCATGCATAGATCCGCTGAGGATCTTAACTACAACAATAAGAGGCTGTAACGCGCAAAAGCTACGACTCAAAAGCAATTAAGGACATTGAGAAACATAATAATTGGGAGGTCACAGGTCTTTCCAAATGCCAGAAGCCGTCGAGTCAACAAGTGCAAAGAACGCCTGGTTCCAAAGTGTACAAGGAATCTGGCAATTTGAAACCGACATTTCCAACGGCACCGATACGTCAGTGTAAATTTTAAGCATTGCACCTGTGTACAACTAATACAATTTTGAGACCAATGTTATTGAACAACATAAAACACAAATTACAACTCTCGCAATTACATATTTACCGAGTGGACTGGGGAGAGTACGACAAATTCTTTCATTGATCCTCCTAACGTGAGATGAAGTCAAAGCCGTCACTTGATCCCCATTCCCTCATCACCTAAAAGACTGCTCCAGCAAAATTGGACTTTTTTTTCAGAAAATTAAAATAACCGATCGTAAATTAGTATCAATTTATCTAGATATCTACATATTCAATGCCCGCTTCAGCTTCAGTCAAGCTTTCTGTCATTCTCAACCAACATATAGTCACAAAGCTCTAAGACGATCTTGCAAGGAGGTATACCTGGTTGCGCCCATCATTATATCTATGGGCATTATAAGTAATCTGGCGCACATCGTGCCTGAATTGCTCCTGCTCTTGTACTCCATTTTCCTCACCTTTCTCCTTGATTGTAGACAGATCCATAGGGCGCCTATGATATCCAATCAGAGCCTTCCTTTTTGGATACCGGCTTTAGAAAAAGATATGATACTTCACTCCGATCTTGAGGGTTTCACAATACGCCTAAGATGTTTTGCTGTGGACCGACCTGTATAGAAAAGTAAGAACATAATTACAAATGGCTTGTAGAATATTGCAAAGGTTATTTGTTACTATGGAAGGAGGTCCATGTTAATGTTCCTATACCATCCATGAATATTGCAAATGTACTGAAGATGACGCTTCTTTAATTTCTTACAACAAAGACAAAAATGCATCGGCACTTTGGGTGTAAATTCATTTCTTGATTTTGACAGGTGTACCATGCATGAGAGTTTAGCTTCTGTACAATTTGCAGACAAGAACAATGGGCCCTCTCTTCAAAACACTATCTTAATTATTTTCTAGAACAAGCATTGGTTTATTCGAGGTAATAAAACAATTTCTAAAATCACTGGTATGGAGACTGTTCAAATGAAGGGTGGTTTTATTGACACTCCACAATTTGTTCAATACACCCCCTTTAAATTTTTATATTGAATGACTTATATGCCCTAATATGAAATGACTCGTTGGTTGTCAAGGGATTGGCTTGGCTTAGATGACCACTTCAGATTCAATGAATGTTAAATAAAAATGTTGATGTCAATGCATATTTTGTCCAAGTGAAGGTAGAAGATGAGAAGTCATGAAGAAAACTTGTCCCTCTCAATCCTAACATTTTTGTGGGGCGTTATGAGGGATCCATCTTCCACCTTCACTTTCTTTAATGTCCAACGTGAGATAACCTTGCACTCCCCAAAATCCTTTTCTTCAAGATCTTGAACCTACTCTCACCCTCCAAAATCCTTTTTCAAGATCTTGAACCTACTCACCCTCCAAAATCCTTTTTCTTCTTAAGATCTTGAACCTACTCTCACCTCCATTGCAGAACAAAGATAAGTTTTGTCAACTGTTTGACGCTCCGTGATGAAGTATGGCTTCATAGTTTTCATTGTGCATGAATAATTCCATGTTCATATTGCTGGCTGTACAGTATGACCATGAGACAGTTTTTTAGTGGAGTTCTACCTGAACTCTTCAATTTTTCAACAGGAATCTACCAAGATGTGTTTCAGTGAGTCAGTACCGTAAAATTGTTTTAAAAGGTTGAAAGAAATCATCCAAACTGTGCAAGTTTTCAACAAGTATCTACCTCTAAATTGTTCGTGGTAAAGACAAGTTTGTGTGTAAAAGTGAGTGCAAGCAGAGGTGTGTGCTTTTAAATTACGCGAAAGTGTGAGGGTAGTTTGGAGGTTAGATGGGTGTTTTAAGATAATTTATTAACTAAAACGTTTGTGGGGGTGTTTTCAGTAGGTGGGTTGTATTTAACTGATTGCGGGTGTCAAAACATCCTAAATTAAACTATCGTCAAGAAAGAAAAAAGTATGCAAAAACTACTACCCATTAAACTACAGGAATAAACTCCCACAAAAGTGATTGGTATGTAGCATCTAATTGCTTACTGTTTATACAGTTTAAGCATATGGAATACTGAGGAATATTCACACACAACACAAACAATACTATACCAACTAATTTTAGTTAAAAGTCAGTGTAAAGCTGAACTTACTGGGTGACAATTCTTAAGTCTAAAAAAGAAAGAACAGTTGCAATTTATATTGGTGAACTGAGATTGCTCCCTTTCAACTTAATTTATTACTAAATTCCCCATCCAAGTGCACAGTGAATCATATATTGTGGAATGAATGCACAACCATTGGTAATATAAGTATGTAAGGCAAAATTTAAATGAATGAAAAGTACTTGAATGTAAGCATGAACATATTACTTCCTCTACGGCGTTTGTCGCGGGGTAGATTCTCCACCATATCTTCCCAATTCAACAACTGGCCTTTGCACCTTTGTATCTCTTTCTGGCATCCTTTTGTCTAATCTTCGTCCTGGTGAGTCCTCTAAATAATCATCTCTTAATTGCACCTTTTCTTATTCTTTGTTCTTCTTTGCTTTCTGGCGTTCTTCTTCCTCCCTCTCTTGTCTGATTGATGCTTCATATTTTCTAAGCTCTGCTAACCTTCGCGCCTCTCTATCATCCTCTCATTTCCTCTTCATGTGCTTCCTAGCCCTCTCTTCTTCTCCTCAATCTGTCTTCATTTATCCGTTTCTCTTGCTCTCTCGTAATCTCCTTTCATCTCTAGCTTTCTTTTTTGCTGCTTCCTTAGCAAAATACACATTCTCCTGCTTCCTGTGCTTTTCAGAACTTGTCAACTAACAATTCTTTTAGTTTTCCTGTGTCTAACAGGAGTACCTCTATCCTGACTGACCTGGATCCATATCAATAATTTCTTTTTGGACGTTTAATTATAATTTTCATGATGTTGCTTCTTTGCCTCCATTGACGAATCTTTAGCAACTGAGAGCTTTTGAGAGATTCCCTGGTCTCTATCTGTATTTACAGTGGTCGTATAATAATAGTTTGCTTTTGTGATTCGACTTGGCTCCCTATCTGTATCTGTGAGAGGTCGATCACAATAGGGGCTTGAGGTTCAACAGGTACATTTTCAGCCTATCTTGTTCGAAATTATTATTTTGTTCACCTTAATAGGCTTCCCATTTTCAGGACTCTTCAGATGTGACCTGCTCAGAACTCTCTGTCTCTCCAAGAGGCTGTTATCGTGAAGCTTTTCAGTTGACCCACATTTAATTTCAATGGAAGAACCTTTGTACTTGGACCAAGGTTTTCAGCCCGAAGCCTAACCACGGCAATTTTAGCTGCACTTTAGGTACCAGCTTCTTTGTTGTAGTTTTCTGGTTGAGACTGACTAGATGAATTCAGAGCAGTTGTCTTCTTCCCGATGACTTATCCAGGTCTGGGAGTATCGCTCTGTGCTTCCTGATCTTCTCTCCATATCCATACTTGGGGCAGTGCTTGTTTGTCCTCATGTGTCCAAGCTGGCCATCAAAAAGGTGAGCAATCAATATTTGATTAGTAGTCACATTATTTAGCAGAATATTACCAAAACTCTCACTCAACTCTGACCGCATCGCCCACAGATAAATTTCTCGGCGCTGGATTTTCTTATAATGCATTTCAATTCAAAGAGGGAATAATTAAGAAGCATTTTTTAAGAGAGAAAATGAAAATATATGACAGCTTCCAGATGCAAGAGTATTATCATTAATATCCCAGTTAAAGGCCAAAGTAGAACAAATAAAATAACAGTATTGCCTCCAAAAGTCACGCCGGCCAGACTGAGTCTTGTATTGTGCATAAAATGGAAATAAATCTACAATTGCATATCAAAATAGGGGTTACAAACAAAAGCAACAAGGTTTTTTAAACGCCAGACAATCAGACCTTCCCAGTGCAGGCAGTTTCATTTGTAAAAGTAAATAAAACATAAAATGAGGAAAAGTATGTAAATGAAAGTTGTGGCTAAAATAAATTTTTTAAAAAAACTAAATACAGCAAGTCAGTAACAGCTTAAGTAATATAGAAATTAAACGAAAAGGAATAAGCACAAAAACACAAAGCAAAGAAAAAGCAAAACACTTGCCTGACACCATCTCCTGATATTTTCAGTTTCTGTTCATCAGACCTATATGTAGCATCATTCTTTTTCATTCCTTTCTGCATTCCAGCTCTTGTTTCTTTTAAGAAGATTTCCACCTGCAACAAAAACATAGAACATCACAGAGTTTAACCAACATACATTGGAAAAGAATATCTTCATGATCAGACATGACCTACATTTTGAAACAAAAGAGCGGAATTAAAAAGAGAAAAAAGTAAATGTAAAACATGATTTAAAAGGCACCATTCTTACCACCTTCTCGTGATCTCCAACTGGATTATCTTATATAGAATCCATCAGGTTGTACAGCAGCAATTATTTTCTTTCCCCTATCTGCATTTTCTAAGACATAACTTCTGTTCGCGAGCCAGAGCCAGCCCAACTTCCTCCCCAAAACTCTTGTTTTCTTCTTTTTCTCCAGTTTCATCATCTGTGCAGCTGTCATGGTCAACCATATCACAAGTAGTGTTACACAATGGCATCCAGCAGATAGAACTCAAATAGTCACATGACCATTAGAAACTGCAGAACCAATATCAGTTGGTCCATCACCAGACAAAAAGTGGTTGCCTAAATATTTACACACACACAAAAATCCCAATAAAGTACTGTGGTTTTGTTGCAACTCTTTAAGTTTTTTTTTTTTCCATTGTCCATTCTACACAACTTCATATTGGGATAACATGAGATCTTCCAATCTAGTATTTTCTTCTTACATCACAAAATGTAACTAGTTAATAAACAAGAATATCCTTACCATCCACAGCAACCTGCATAACTCAGCTGCTTCAGCTGCTTCATCTTCACTTCTCTTCTGCCTGGAGCCAAGGAAGGGCGCCTTTCTCATTTTAAGCCCTTTAACACCATCTGATTTATCATGATTGGATTCATGATCACCTCCTAGCCCTTCTTCACATCTTTCTGCATCAAGCAGATTTTCTAAATCCCCAGCAAAGGAATCTAGATCGCTATTATTTCCTTCAGAGTCACTCTCATTTTCTTCTCCATCTATGGCTGGAAAGACTCTGCACTTTGCCGATCCCAAATTTCCTGATACCTCCTGCCCTGCTGCTGCAGCTGAAGGAAGGACACACGCTGGCCACGCATATTTACTGATAGCGTTTGCATCAACTTTTAACCCCAGCTGCAGCTTGCCCACTTGAAAGCTTTCATGATTGCAATCCGACAACATCTAGTCTGCTCTCGTAATCAGCCTATCAGAACGCCAAATTTAAGAAGAACCTGGGGAATTAGAACATAATCCAAGATGCAAGACAACAAAAACAAATAAAATTAGATTGCTACAAAATTTTCAGAAGGGAACAGTGATTCACAAATATCCTATGCTGGCTCCAGAAGATAATTTTATGTTGTGAGGGCATGGTGACAATCTGACAAAAGAAAAAAATAAAAAAATTAGTACAGATTTATTTCCTGCACCTCACGTGCAGCTCCATGCTTAATCTATGTGAGATCAGCATCTGTTCCAGTAACAGCGGAACCCTCGACCAGCAGCAGATTTTTTTCTTCACAACTGCACTTGACATTGATGGTTTTGGAAGCAGCACGAACATAATTTGAAACCTAGGCCCCGCCAGATGGATCACCAACACCAGATATTTCCAAACGCTCAATATTTTCTCTCTCTTCCCTTTGAAATGAACAAAGAAACTCATGTAAATAAATATATAACCTAAAGAAAGGTACTGATGGTTTCAGTAATTCTCAAATGAACATTAGAATAGAAAGAAAGCATAAGATGCAAAATAAATAAAAGAGCATATGATGAAAATCAAACATCATAAAATCAAAGAGATAGGTTACCCGTGTACAGGTTACAAAGTTGCTACTCAAGTTCCATGGAGTGATCTGCAGTTCTCTTCAATGTAAGATGGGCAGCCAGAGTAATTGTTTCGATCGGGAGATTTACTCATTGCAGAAGATATGGCAGACGGATGTGTTTTTCAGTAATTCTTAAAATGTTTGTTTCTAAAGACCAGCTTGCATGCTTTCATAGGCGCACACCTAAACACCAAAAGTACAAACAGCAAAAACACATGAGCTGCTATATCTCTTTTGTAATAACTACCATTTAACACACTGAGTTCAGACATCAAACCAATATCTTATTGCAAATTTGAAAGACAAAGTATAAAGGATAGACTAGATGAGTTGTTTCTTTATCTATCTTTGACAGCAGCCAACAGACAAATTATGGTGCATCTATTTATCTAATATTCAGAGGATTCAAAACAAAATATTTACAAGATAAAAAAGTATACTGCTACATATCAATCACAAATATTGAACACTATACGTATAAGCAGGCACACAAATAACTTTTAGTGACTTTAACATTGATATTATCATCATCATCAACAAAATTCTTGTGGGGAAAAAGTAAAAGGAAAAATGGAGCATGCAATCCCGGACTATCTCTATTACAAACTTCAGGGAAAAATACTAGCTTATGGAGAGAGAGAGACAGACAAAGAAAGAAGAAAAAGTAAAAAATCTGCAAATACAGTCTCCAACAGAGCATAGAGAAGCTTCTGTTTAAACTGAATAACAAAATATGGCCGCAACTCTTCCAACAAAAACGGAGCAGCGTTTCCAAACATGAATGCACCTTTGTAGAATATGAACGTGGAACTGTGGGGATCTATCAACCTCAGAATCATTTTTATTTTTAATGTGTACTATTAAAATAAAACCTTGGTTGATGAGGTAGAAGTGGCTCCTTATACACTAACAAATTTGAGTCATACTTTGGGTAACAATGTTTTCAACAGATACGAAATTCAGAACAACTATAGTTTTAGGGAACTGATTTTCATGTCACTCTGCCTTTTTCTTGTTCATGGGCTTGAATAAATCAAACGGAAGCAATGGACAGGATTAAATGTAGAAGGAGAAAAGGCGTGTGTTTATCGCTTCCCTAGTTTTATTGTCCTTAGTAAAAAGAGAGATTTTTATTTTATTTATGAAAACAAAACTTTCATTAAAGCCAAAGTACAATAATGTGGAACAAGAAGTCCACTAGTAATAAACAAGAAATTACTGTACCAGCGTTAGGCTAAAAACAGAACAAATTCATAGGAACATAGATAATCCTATAAATCACAGGTCACAAACACCAAGCATATAAAATAAGAAAGAAGACTTAAACTCTGAAGCATTAGATGGGCACAAGAGGGCCAAAGCATATTTACATAACCCACCCCCAATCTATTGAAAGCACTCCCTAAATTTTTCATAGAAAATACGTGTTCTCTCTAACATGCGAAATGACTATTGGAGGCCATTATAAGACCCAGTATTCAGTAGCAACAACCCAAAAGCACGTAGCGTTCAGGCAGCTGTGCAAACCAAAGCCCCCAAAATATTCATTTGCTGTCCACTAAATACAGTAAAACTCTCTCTATAACGTAATAAAGTTGGGACTCAAAACCAATTTTACAACTTAGGGAGGTTATTACTAATATGTGTAGTTAAAAATTACTATTATTTTGTGATATTGCATATTTTTTGTACTCATCGACAATTATTACTATCAAGTGGAGATGTGTTTCCTTAAGATGGGACAAAGAAAACTTATAACTTAATCATAATGGAGTTTAGTCCTAAGAGTATTACTTTAGAGAGAGGTTTTACTTTACTAGAAGTTCATCATAACAATCAACCGAAACTATGAAACTGTTCATAAGCCAGAAACCAAAATCCTCTTCAGTTTCTTCCTGCTGAATACTGAAGTCCATCATGAGTCCTAGTATTTGGTAGCAAATAACCAAAATTGTGCAAATTTTCAGTAGTGTTCCCAAACAAAAATCCCTGCACATTGCACTTTTCTGAACACAAGTCTCCAGCAACAATGAGAACTCCAGTGCTGTCGCGTTATTCAGGATGAGAATTTATGGATTTTGGGAGGAGTTCACGAGTTAAGGCAATTGATGTGTTGGGTGGTGTAATCTATTTTTCAACGAGGGTGGATAATTACTAAGGGAGTTTTGCTGTTGGGTGGGTGATTTTAATTAATATGTGAATTTAAAATGTGGTGGGTATTTTCAGTATGGGAGGTGCCTTCAATAAATTGGGGTGGCAATAAAACCACCCTATTTACATTTAGATGAGATTTTGTACATCAATCAGCAATTTAAAACCAACAGCTCAAGGATAATACAATTATTAAGGGACAACAAGAACACATTTAGGATTACCATTCAAGCCTAGAAGAAAACTAGATAGAAGTTAGATACTAGTGGGGCAATTAACAGGTCAAGAAACTGATAATTTGACCACTACAAGGTCAGATAATGGAATACTTTAATATTGTTAGGATTTGGCTCACAATGTTAGTGTCCTAATTTGTTTAGGATTGTATTAGGAAGCTAAGGTGTACCGACTTGTCCTACAAGGATTAGGAAATAATTGAGTTTTCTGTACAATTTAGATTAGGAATCCTAGAAGGAAAAGGATTAGAATAAAAAGTGCATATTCCTATCCCAAAAAGGATAGGAATTTAATCAAGAAAATAGCATGTAAACCACAATCTTATACCTATAACAAAGGTGCGGCAAGAGGTGAAATCCAAGAGAGAGAAAAACAAAGACAGCCAAGAGAGGAGGGATTGCCTCTAGAGTTTATACAAAAAGTACTATGGCCACTCATTATTAATCAAAGAAGCCGTGTTTCTCTACCTAGAGAAATCAATAACTCGAACGCGTAAGTTCTCACAAACTAGTATAAATCTTGTGTGTTTTCTTATCTTCTATTTTTGCTAAGTTTAGTCTATTGCCGTATACATCAAAGAACAAGATCCACAGGGGAGTCAAAATTCTAACACTTATCACATAATCCTAAAATAATTGAAATCAGTTTATATGTATTTTCCTATCATAAATCAACATCTAGTAAGCATAACTCACTTAGTAAAACAGAAAAGAAAAAAAGATTCTAAAGTGTAACTCACCTCTTCTGGTTTCACTAAATTTCTTAATTCATCTTCCGACAAAATCCGAAGCGTGCTTTCTTAACCCACATCCATTGTCCATTTGATGCTTTCTGGAATAAAGCATATCCATTTATAATGTTCAGTTGAGGCGAAAACAGTAAAAATGAATAATAACAATAATAATAATAATATATCAAAAGAGAACATGACATGGAAGAACTGAGCAAAAAGAAAATCACCTGAAAATTTGCATGTTCTTCAGTTTCTTCCAAGAAAGGGTTCAGATAGATAAGGAAATTGTGAAGGTAACTCATCTGCGTCGGATACAAGGAAGTAAATGGCGCCGCAGCACGGAACTCGCAGATGTGACAAGAAGCCTGCTGATCATATAATTTTGAAGATTCTAGTTCCGGTGGAGACATTACATCCATGAGGGGTTCCTGCAACACGAAAGCAGAGCTAAATTTTAAAGATATTTGCTCTCGAAAGATTGTCTTTTATCACATATAGATATACCTGATATTGTTATTGGCCGGGCAGAGCACAATTTAGCCATTAAAGTAGAATGATGCCAAATCCATGGAATTATGATGAGGAAATTATTTTGTCGTAAACGAAACCAATTTTATTACTCTCCTGGAGACATAAAACTGTGGACAAGGAGTCCATGTCAAATAAACAACACAGATCTACACTGATAAAGACCATGAACCAAATGAATACTAGAATAGAAAGCAACTGGACGAGTGCTAGCCTTCCAAGATAAAATAATAGAAGAAAACAATAAATCCCTTAAAGAAACAAGATAATAAGGACTCATTGTTATCTACAGTTTCTCCACCCGACCCCTTTGTAGTCTTATCACTATCACTTAGACATATTTTATCTTAAGGAAACAAGATATTATTAAATTAAAAAAAAAACTATGTACAACACGGATAAGTGAAACAAGGAGCCAAATGCAAAAAGATCAAATTTCAATATGATTGTCAATCAGAGATGAGCATTCTCATGGCAGAGATTGCTCATAGTGAGGTCACAGAAGTGAGAGTTTTAGAAATCGTACTGTGGTGGTACTGGTCTGAACCAGTGCTGGGGAAGGTCGAGAGTTTCCATGGAGTGAAGAGAGGAGCTCCGGGAGGTGCATTTGGTCGGAAATTGACCACCCCTTCCCAAACACAATCTATTGAGCCCACTCTCACAATATTTATTTCAATTTTTAATTTTAATTTTATTGTTCTATTTAGTTTTTAAGATTGTGGGATGAATTTCAAAATTTGCATCTCTAAATTTAACAGAAAAATGGACAGGTTAACGGAAGAGAGTGGTTGACACCAATCACACCATAGGAAATAAAACAAAAATTCCAGCGCAAAATGAAACACGCAGGAAACTTCAGGGATCATTTATGTAACTACCCTAGAAAAATATTACAAAATATGAGTGAAACAAAATATAAAACAGCCCCACACCAATCATAACATAAAGCCTAAAAATAAATATCTCGCACTCTGCAGATAGCAGCATCCAAAGGGACAAAGCAAACCTCATCCCCACTCCTCAAATTATCTTTACTCCGCTCCATCAACAACACCCAAAACTGCCATCACAGTACATCTCCCCAACACTATACCTATCGCAATAATGCAGGACACGAAACTGAGTATCCCAATTCACTTGCCCCTCCCTAAAAACTTTCACCACAAGGACATGGAACAACAAAGCATTTAGGCTATCCTAAGTTCAGTAGCATTTTGCACATCCAGTACCAACGGAAAAAGAGGCTCCACATGGGCCGTATACTATAAACAAAATCAAACCAAGCTAAGTTTATAATTGCTTTACAATACTCCTCCCTTAAAAAACTCTCACCACAAGGGCATGTAATGGGAGCAACAAAGCATTTAGGTCATACAAAGTTTCAGTAGCATTTTGCACATCCGATACCACTGGGAAAAGAGACTCCAATATGGCCGTCACTCTAAACAAAATCAAACCAAGCTAACTTTTATAATTCGCTTACTACAATACGCCAGATTCACATGTCATCCAACTGTTTGCATAACATCATACTCATCGGTGCTAAGTGATTAAAATCCATCACCAATAAATCACCAACAGGAGAGTGAAGGGAAAACAATTTGGAAAACCCAGGAGAAAAATAGAATATTCAAGGCTAAGCAATGAAGAGTTTTATACAACAAACCTGTTGTTGCCCGACAACATTAAGTCGGTCAACGTCTAATTGAAAGCTTCCCCTTTGCAGAACGAATTAACAACATCAGTTGAGGGCACCTACAGAAAAATACAGGTGCTCTATACATATTTGTTTCCAAGAGATGACTGATCGCAACCAGCTAAATCTCCAAGAAAAGGTGATTTATCAGCTGATTTAGTGGAATAACATGTCCCAAACTGTTGTTTCATTGCGAACAAAGAAGCAGCTTGACTATCTGGGGCTGATTTTTGGTAATAAGTACATGTTAATCTTGCACCCCATACCAGCATTGTTCAAAAGTAAAGGTCTTTTCTTCACAGTACCTGAAAAAGATAATAAAAAACAAGGGTTTAGGCACCTAATCTGTATGGTTAAAAGGTTCATGCTAAGCAAAAATGAACCACTTGTATAAACCACGAATTTATGCTGTATTTATGGTAGCAATGAAGTTTTGTTTCTTACCAAAATAAATAAATAAAACTGAAAAAGGAAAACTAATATGAACACTCTTCTATGCAAGATGTAAATTGAACAAACTAAGATGCAACCATCTCGCACTGAAAGGAAAACCAACATAAAATATTGAAAACAGGTGGTCTTTCAAGTTGCTTACTCCATTAGAAGACATGACCATCTTTCACAGAAAGATCAGATTTCTTTCCAAATGCCCAGGAGGCTGCAAAGATTTATTTTCACCAGGAATCTTTGGCGTCTGGCAACAAATATATTTTTGTGCGAACAAGATGAAGCAAAGAATTTGCTGAACATTCTGGGCAGCAAGAGATTTATCATCTTGAAGTTCCTTCCTAAATAGAACATCTTCACTGGTTTCCCGATGACTTGAAATCTACAAAATAAATAGTACTAAGTAAGCTTTTAAGACTAGTATAAAAACTTCACGCAGTATATTCTTCATAAGATCTTCATCAATTATAAAACTTCAAAATACATAGAACAAACACATAAAAAAGAAGTGACAACCTAACTTCTTTGGAAGCTTTGCTTTAACAGAAGATATTGTTTCCTCAGCATCCATACATGAAGTTTACTTCCTTTGCCACCCAAGCTTTTAACAATAATTTTCTATTGGTCCTGCGTGGGGAGCTTTCCTCTGCTCTTTTTTTACAGCCACTTCATTGTCATGAGGATACCATAAAGATTTGGTCAGAAAATTTGCTACATCCCCTTACTGCAAAATAAATAAATAAACATATATATATATATATAATTAAATTAAGAAGGCAGTATAGCATGTATGAGCAGGATTAGATGATTAAGCAATATTTAAGCACAAGTTTAACAAATAAAATCAACATGAAACCCATAGGATATCTATCATGTACAAAGTACAACAAAGCTTATTCATTATTATAACCAGTTCCATTTGTGTGTTTCACAAACAAACATGATTACAACCAGGATGCCCATTGTAAGATACAACCTTAGATGGTGATGGCATATTTTCTGAAAGCAATAACCAGAACTACCTAAACTCAATCATCAACTCAAAATCTCAAAGAACTTGCAAGACTTACTCTGTTTTATACAACTAAAAGCAATTACAGACATAATACTATATTTCTTTGTGAAGGAACATGCTTAGACAGGACAACCAATATACTCACCCATATGGATTTTTCATGCTTGCTTATGCATGACCTGGTATAGTTATCAGTACTTGTGCAGAGAAGCACCATTTTTTAAACGTAGTTGGGCCAAATGACTCGTAAACCATGCAGACAATCGACAAAGTCAAGAATACAACAATTTAACAAAAACAAAAAAAGTATGAAGCTATACTAAAATAAAAAAGAATGAGTATTATAAGAATCCATCTTTACTTGCTTAACCTCGCTTTATTGTTCGTAACATCAGTGCAGGTTGTGAATGATAAATCTTATGCCCCAGACCGTATGCTTTTTAGAATTTGATTTGGGCTTAAGCTGAGAAGTTTTCCTATTTGAATAGTGTTTATCATTAGAAACATATCGCCCACCCGCATTGGTTCCTCCCGTGACTGGAAACTCAAAAGAATCCCCATTACTTGACTTTATTGGGCTTAGTCACAATCATGGCCCCCGAATAATGAAGCCTCGAGATGTTCACTTTCCTTGTTATCCAAAATTTCAAAAAGCATTTGCTCATCTTTGAAGATCAAGGATAAGCTTCGACTTCCAAAAGAGGCATATCTGGGTCCTATATTATCTGGTTCAACCAAGATCCTTCCAGCATGTCTCTGTTCTGTGAAGTGAGTTGCTAAATTGCCGCACAGCCACTCTGATGAAGCTTTACCCACACTCTCTTATTGCACCATCAGCATGGTCATCCACTTCAAATCTAGAGAAGGAAGATAGATTCTAGCCTTGGTGTTGGGGATGCCATCTGCTTTCCGAGAAAGGATGAGATGAAATTTCTGATGAATTTCTGAGCCAAAAGGCTCTAATAGACAACATGAGCTATGCAGCATAACAGTGTGATCCTTCCTATCAGGTTCTTTTTGGGGCTCTAACTGAATATTTTGTGGCCCACTATATGCCCTCCTGTTTCACTATTAAATGAAGCTTCATCGTGGTCCCGAAATTTCACAACTCTCAACAGAATGTCACTTGTCGCAGGAGAATTTCCCCAAACAATTCCCTCTTCCCAGTCTCATGATCAAGAGGAGAAATTTTGAACACAAAGGTGATTGCCTTCCACAGAAATGTCTGCTATTAGATTCCCTTTTCATTGGTTCAGCAATGAGACAGGAGTCCTTTATTGCCCTGTCATCCAGCAGATCCACTGAATTAGCCTCTTTTTTTGAACACGAATCCTTGTAAAGTCCGAGGTCTGCCATAGAATGCTGAAAATATCTTGTTTGAGTGCATCTGCCTGTTTCAACAATTGAAATCCTTGACCAGATCCTTAAGAATGACTCTTCATCCTCTTCAACGATATCAGAAACATCCATGGATTTGTACCTATCTGAAAGGATGCCAGTTGTCAACAAAATTACTAAAAATAAACTAGATAAAGCAAAAATATAAAATAATCATTGAAACTTCTTTTTCAAATCAAAACTACAAAGGCCTACATATTAGGAAGATAACCTTAATTGCTACAAAAATTTTAACCAAAAAAGAAAGAAGTACACATAATTCCTAGAATATGCTTTGAGACGAGTTTGCTGCCATCAAGATATGTGTAACTTCTGCCTAGCAAAAATTAAGGTATTAAGGATGACATATATTTGCCCCATACCTTTAGGAACAGAATGCACAGATCTCTTTCTCCGCCTCTTCAAGGGCACATGAATACCAAAGATTTCTGAGAACCGTAGCATCACCTTTCCATCTCTACAGTATTAGAACTGGCAGTGTGTGGCACTTTTATCTGAAAAAGCACTCGTAATGCCCGAGATGTAAACATCAACGAGGAGTAAATAGAAAAGTGACAAGCACTGTTAAAGTGTTAATATACAATTAAGTTAAAGAATGAAAAAAGACATGTTCCCTTGACAAGAAAACACTGTATTCACAAATT
Source organism: Gillenia trifoliata (assembly GCA_018257905.1). Taxonomy (NCBI): domain Eukaryota; kingdom Viridiplantae; phylum Streptophyta; class Magnoliopsida; order Rosales; family Rosaceae; genus Gillenia; species Gillenia trifoliata. Next base: position 35,175 of record JAEHOF010000105.1, read on the forward strand.
AGCTCTCCAACTACATTAGTTATAGCGGCCTCAAAGAAATTAGAGAGCAAATCAAGCCATATAGCCCATAATACAAAAAACTAGTATTGTAATGTAGTTCGTATTGCCTGGCATCCTACCAATGAACAAAAACTATGCATCAGCATATCCACGATCATGTCCCAACTTGTCGAACGAATGATTTTCTCAATACTTAAAAATGTATCGAAAAAGAGCATCGATTATAACACTCGTGTTCCAAATACAACATCAAAGGACGATAAAAAAGGCAATCGCAGAGGTGGGCATTTTAGTGGGTCTACCGCATCAACCACTGGATAAGGTTGGGTCAAATTCTGAAACACAACAATCCTTTATTTTTGGTAAAAACCCGACCACCCGTTTACTAGGTGGGTTGAGTTGTCATCATTATTAACTCGATTGAAACTGACCCACCCGAATGACAATATTTTTAAACATACATGTACATTAAATAGATAATATACATAAAATTTAGTAACTTTACATGCACTTGTTTATTAATACTTGATTTGAATAGTGAAATTTATGCATTAGTAATTTGTAGTGATAAACAACATCAAATCTACATGATTTAGGCCTAATTTTTAAGTAAGTATTGATTACTAGTCTCTCATACTCCCATTCGAAATAAGAAAGAAATCAATCAAGCGCAACCTCGGGAACCCTCAACCCAACCCGCTTAAAAATGACGGGTGTTGGTTTGCGAATTTTCTTGGGTGACAATGGGGTTGAACAATTCCAACCCCAGCCTATTGTTGGTCTCACCAACCCACCCGATGCCCACTCCTCCTAACTGGCACAACACTAGCCCAACAAAAAAATGTAACAATAACCTGGAACCAACAAACATAGAAAATATAATATAATATAATATAAATAAAAACCTAGAAACAGCAGCTTTTGAATTTAATTATATTTTATAAACACAGAAAACCGAGGCCCAATTGAAACCCAAAACTTACTCTCTTCCATAATAAGAGAGGTTTAGACTCCGAACCTTAGACATTAAACTGACCATTTCCATCCAAATCAACTCAATAACCCCCGCAACATAGAACTTACCTTCTCTCCATCACAAAAAGCACAAAAACACTCTCTACAAATTAGGAAGTTATGAAAAGGGCTTTCTGAACCCAAGTCAAATCTAGAATGTGACATCCACTCTCAATCAAGGAGGAGGGGAAGTGTAGTTTCGCAAACCTCGTGATCACTCAAGTTTTTGATGGAGATTGAAACAACGCCCGCATACACCTAAGAAGAAACATTATGATCCACAGAAATCCCATAGAGACGGGAAAGACATTTAGTGCGAATCCCAACCCAAAAATCCTCCTACAAAAAAAACTTTTCCTCCGTTCCTGCTCCAAGACACATATTGGACAGTTCGAAGGCCCCGAGAAAATGCTTTAACTATGATAAGCTTCAAACCCTCCTCGAGCAGCTCAAAAGCATCCCAATTTTGGCACATGTAGTCTCCAAATGGCTAAGTTGCAAAACAAAAATTGTCTCCAAAGGAAATCCCAAAAGACACTTCCTGGGAAAGCTGCTGCTTTTGCTCACCTCCCACCACCAAGCTAAAACCCATTGGCCAGAGACATACCTCCCATAAGAGATCCTTCCATTCACATGCGCCGCAACAAAAAAATCTCTCATAAGCTGCTCAATCATTTTTGCCACCTTCATGGGCATCCTAAATAGTGAAAGATGAGTAGTTGGCGAACTGTATAAAACACATTGCACCAAATCGCCAAACAGAGCCTCCCAGATTCCTGCCCTTGGCAAAAGTCTCTCATAGATCCCAAGAGCCTGTTTCCACCTAAAGAAAGCCTTGAAAATTCATTGGCCACACATTCACCACATGCAAACCTACTACCAAGAGACTACAGCTGGCTCTTGAAATTAATTTGCAATGACGCTTAATATTCACTTAGACCAGAATGAGCAATAAAAGACTCAACTTCTGTCTAGGGATATAATTCGCCATGTTGAATCAGACTTTTATGTCAGGGGTATCCTTGTCTGGCAATTTAGGGTCCTTGTCTAAGAAAATTAGGGATGATCTTTAGTGTCATTCGCCTTGATTACTTTCTTACATACTGAGCATTCTTGTCTTGTTTGCCCTGGGGTTAGTAGTATTTTAGGTCCCAGTCTATGACATTTAGAGATGTTCTCTTTATTGTGATTCACCTGATTGCTTTCTTTCTGCCTAGCATTCTTATCTCATTTGCCTCTGCTGTGTGTGTGGTTTTGCTTGTTTTGTTAGGTGGCATCATACAGAAATCTTGTCCACCTTATCGGTACTTTGTACCCTCTTAAGTAAGAATTCATGTTTCATATTATTGAGAAAAATGAATACAGGTCACCTACTTTGTGTTTGTATCACACAATAACCTTTTAGATTAAGGTCCACAATGTTCAGAAGAATCTACACCCACAAAATACGGCAGGAGTCCAGACCGCGGAAAACCTATTTTTTAAGATAATAATACAACTTCAACACCAAGGAGCTGCAACAAGTGAAAGAAACCAATGCCATTAAAAAAAATGGCTAGGATAAGCTATTAGATTTAAGATTTGCAAAGTGAAACTTCTTTGATCACCTTTCAATTTTTTTCATTTTCATACTGTTTGAACCATTAAAGGTTCATACTGTGTCGACCACTCTTTTTCTGCCTACTAGTTACTTTAAATCATGTTTGGTTTTATAATACTGTCAAATATAATCTATCCATTTGATCATCTTTAAACAAGCACCCAATACAAGGAAACAATAAAAGGAGCATTACATGAATAAGACAATTCTTTTCTGTATAACTTAACATGTTAATATAAATAGTGTCTGCAAAGGGCCAGAAACACATGGGAATCATGAGCATATCAAAATCTGACCTGAAACTCTTCTGCATGTTGTCACCTTCAGTAGAGTCACAAGCAGCCAAATCATCTCAGAATATTTTTCTCCATTAGAAACTTCCTGTACAATCTATTGAATTATATAACTTAATCAAGTTGCATTTTTTTTCCACCCCAATATCTAGGTAACATTGATGAATGCACGATGAAAAGTTAGCAACTAACCTAAAACTATTCAAATGAAAAATACCTGGTAAAGGGATAGCTTGAACATCTATAAGCAGTCTAACCACCTCATGTTCCACTTCCTGTTCAATTCTCCTTCATCATAATCTTCATCATCAAACATAGAATTTGTGGGCCCCAGCAGCCAATGAACCTTGAGCAGAAAATATTCCTTTCTGGGCAACAAAATGTCCTCCTCAGTAGCAGCTTGAATCTCTGGTCCTCAAAATCCTCATCAATATCAAAATACCAACTGCATTTTTCCACTTTTTCCTCTTCATAATCTGACATAAGAGAGCAAAATGAGTGCTTACTCAGAACATCAGAATGACAACATTGAATTTCTTCCTATTTCCGCCTTTGTCATTAGACAAACAGACTAGCTAAGGTCAATGAATAAAAAGCAGAGAATATAAGAACCACCTCAACTCACAGTGGAGAAGTTCAAATTGTCCAATGTACACAACACAAAACTTATCTGAGGTTAAACATCTCAGCAACACAATAGAAACAAATTTATCTCATTTGCAGCTGTTATTTTATTTATAATTACTGTCGACAGAATCCAACTGGTAGGAGACGGCGCAGCCACCGGCGGAGTGACAGGAGATAAAGGATATAACTCCCAGACAGCCAGAAATAAAATATTTCATTAGCATAAAAATAGGGAGAGAGAAAGAGGGAGTGAACTAATGGTTGTGATCATGAAGTGGCACCAAAGTATTCTGGTGTGCAAGATTGAAAAGAAGAAAATCTGATTTATCACGTCAGAATTAAATTAAATTATTTCAAAAGACCATAGTGTATTCAATAAAAATGAATCTAGAGTGGAGTAATCATAGTGCACTCACTAAAGTAAATTGAGAGAGTAATCATATTGCATCTCTCCTACAAATAAATTTAGAGGGTGTAGTCATAAGTATCTACTAGATACCTTTTGTTCTCAAAATGATTCACTTGATAGCCAAGAGAAGAAATGTCATGTACAAATATAACTAATAAATATGAACTGGGAGGGGGAGGGGGAGGGGGAATGGATGGTGAGTTACTAGCAAAAACATCACAAAATTGCATGAGATCGCTTTTCCAGGGGCTCACAACATCACCTTCTTCAACAGCATCAGTTGATGTTTGTGGTGATTTACTGACAGCTAAAAATAAAACAAAAATTTTTGTATCAGGGAACAGAAGTAAAAAGTAGAAGAGATTGCAAGTCATGACAACGGGTCCCAAAATAATGAAGACCACAAATAAGAGAGAGATCAAAATAGATGGATAATCTAATCCATACATTTATAAATGTCAGTGATTTACCCAACTTGTCAGCAAGTGCAGCAAGATGTTCCTTTGCATCCTTGTTTAGCAAACAAGATTACATTAGTCAAACAGAATCCAAAACATTCAAAATGAGAAAGATGGAAACACCAATGAATATCCACTTGATTGATTATGTTATTGCTAACAAATTCCATTGCTTGCTCAAACCACAAAAAAGTATAAAAATATGAGAGAGAGAGAGAGAGAGTGTGTGTATGTGAGAGAGAGAGAGAAATTAAGGGGAGGGGGGAGGGGAGGGGGGTGTTTACCTCATCAAGGTAATCGGCATCAAGCTTCCACCGGAGTCATTGACATTGCCAAACATAAATCCAAGAAATCGACTACCTTACCAATGAGTCCTCGTAATCTTCCTCATCATCTACCATATCAACAATTTGAGAGCACTTTTGAGAAAGAAACGATAGAATTTTTATTAAAACAATAGAAGGAATTACAACAAGAGATAAGAAATCCAGCAACTAGAAAACTAGCTAAGATCTCTCTGCAGGGGACTACTTTACAAGTAACTAAAGCTAAACCAAATTCATTTTACGGTTGCCAATATCCATCACTATAAAGGGGAGATACAGTCTCTGAACTCATTCGAATCGATGCCCGTGAGGGCTGCCCAAAAGATCTAACTCTACCCTATTCCTCTACTCCCACTCCCTTTATAATCCTCAAAATTCTTCTATTACACTCCAACCAAATGTTCCAAAACAGCCAACACCAAACTGCCCCACAAAGCTTTAGCTTCTCTCCCTAAAGCTCTAACTTGGTGCTAAAAGCTCAAAAGATCCCTTTGGAATAACCCAACGCTCTAACTTCCCTTGAACAATTTCCTACCAGCTGTAGGCTCAGTAAGAACAATGAAGAAAAACATGATTAACACTGATTTACACAAACTGCACCACTGAGGAGAAAAAGCAAATAAAAGGCCTTCACTTTTGAATTTGATCGCTGTGTTGGCCTTCCCACAGCTACTCAACCACAACTTTGACTTATGGAGGAGCTTTTGATTTCCAAATATGAGAATAGGGTGGAAAATGTTGCACAGTTCCACTGTTGCACAAGAAAGAACTATACGATTTGCAAGGAACAATCCTGACCAGTCTAGTTTCCACCTTCTATTATCCCCTCTTGATTGAAACAAACTAACATCTCCACCTTCTCTAATAACACAGCCGCCCCAGCTATCTCCAGCTCATTTAAATTCCTTCTAAAATCGAAGTTTCAACTCAATGGCTGGAAGACAAGAATCCACAAAACTTGAAATGCTCTAGTAGCCCTTCGGGAGCAATAAGAATAATCTAGGATGTCGCTTCTTTCAATGGTCCACCCTCTCCAACCAACCATCCTCCCAAAACCTCACCCTCTCCCCATTTCCCACCCTCAAACTTGCAAAGACTCTATGAAAGAAGAAAGACCAGATGAAATATCCAACCAAGGACTACAACTTGAACCGCACAGCGAAGGCGCCCACCCATTAGCCTCCAACCCGTACTTGCTCCCTTATCACCTTTGAAGTCAAAGAGAATTTTGATTCCTTTGGGCTCCCCACAAACCACTTAGCGAGTAAGGCTTAATTCGATTGCTCAAATTCCCACACCTAAAACCCCTTCTCGACTTATCACTATCTCCACAAAACCAATGGGTTTTCTTCCTCTACCCCTTCCCAAAGAAACCCCTTCATTAGTTTTTCCAGCCAACCAATCACCCCACAAGGAATTTTGAACAAAGACGGTAATAAATGGCATACTTCCCAATCGCTGAATCAAAGTTAATCTACCACCTCTAGATAAGAACTCCTTCCAATTTTGAAGTCTTTTTTTTCCACCTTCTCTAACTGGATCCCAAAACTTGAGTGCTCTTGGCCTTTCCCCAAGAGGAAGACCCAACATTTCATCACAACTGGCCACCACATCCTCAAGAATCTGCCAACCTAGTGATTTTCTCACAATCTGAGTTTATTCCAACCACAAAGAACACTTGTTTTTGTTAATTTTCAAACCTGAAACAGTACAAAATAGATTAAGCAACTCTAATAAATTGTTTCCAACTTTCCTTTACTCCCTGCCAAGAAAAACAGTGTGTCATTAGCAAATTGAAGATGTGAAATTCCTCATTTTCTTGCCCAATACACAACCCTTTGATCAGATGATTCTCTTGTGCCTTTCTTCAACAATCTACTCAACACATCTACTTGCCAGAAAGAGAAAAGGGTGACATGTGGATCACTCTGTTCCAAACCTCTCGGCTTTTAAATTTTCCCCAGGGCCTCCCATTGATCAAAATTGAGAAGTTGCTGAACTTAAACAACCACGAACCCATTTCTCCATCTATTGCTAAAGCCCTTTGTAAGACTTCTTCCAAAATCTCTACATGATCATAAATCTATCTTGAGCACCAATCCCTCATCTTTCTTCTGCCTCACCTCTTCAACAACCTCATTTGCTACGAGGACTGCATTCAAAATTTGTCTGCCTTAACAAAGGCCCTTGAGATGGAGAGAGATTGTGCTACCCATAACCTCCCTTTAATCTTGGAGGCGAGCACTTTCGCCACAATCTTATATAAACTTGTAACTAAGCTTATATAGGCCTATAGTCCCTCACTTTCAAAGAATATATCTTTTCTGAATTAGCCAGATGTGTTTTGTATTTGTCATCAAAGGCATTATCACTTTCTTGGAAGAACTCTCTCTATCACCTTCAAAAATATCAACTTTCAAAATATCTCCCACACAATCAAAAACTGCTCTTAGAACTTCCACCCTCTCAAAAAGCCTTCTGGCCAAGCTGCCTCAGATTCACTTATTGGGCACCAATTAATGCTTCCAAACCCCAACACACTCCTTCATTGTTGTTGTATAGAGACTTGAAAAATAAATCTATTTCTTCTTCTATCTCTTCTACATACTCTTACCACTCCACAATTTGCTAACACACTTAGTATGCAAGAGACTATAAATAATAGTAAATGAGTAATTTGAATACAAAGGTCAAAACAACTTAAAGTTGAGTTTCGGGCTAAAGATGGTTAACGAGATGGGTATCAATGGTAATCACAAAGGATTGTTCCTCCCTTTCAGCGCTGAACCTCATGCTGCCTTCGGTAGGATAAGAAAGCCACTGTCATGTTGGGTTGAATGTTTCATGCGTCATTTGGGCCATTTGGGTGGAGAGAAACAGTATGATCATTCAAGATTTTGTCGAGTTGGTTTAAAGCGTAGCTCCTGGGCAGGATTTTTGATTCTCGCTGCTCCTCTTTGGGCTTCATTTACTAAGAATTGTGGAATTTCACTGCTTAGGCTACACTGGAAGGCGGCTATCCTCTAATGTCTTTTAGGTCCTACTGTCTCTGTATGGATGTTTTATTTGTTTTTTGCCTCTGAGTTTGTTTTGTGCAGGGGAATCTCATCACTCTCTTTGAGCAACCTCTTAATACAATCGTCTCTTTATCAAATAAAAAATAATAATAAATAAATAAACTAGCAGGTTATTTTGTAATTATAAGCCATTGCAAGTGATGCTCTTGAAGGAAGGGTATATAGTTGTTTTCTCGTTAGAACAAAATCTCAACACCACTCAACCCAAAGTTGTATATAACTACGGGGTAAGTAGATCATACTTCTTTACTTAAATGAAAAGGAATTAAGGATTGCATACTTACAACTATAAAGGAAATAAAGTAACACAACTCAGAAAATTTTAGAGCTTTGAAAAATATTCTAGGATCAATGGCCAGACTAGTAAGCCGTTCTCCCCTCTAGTTTTTCTATTTCCCTTTTCAACTTTGATACTCACAACCTTTTTTTCGTGATAACAAAGTAAGACAACAACTCGTTGAATTGCAAAACACATTTATGAATTTTGGATTTAAACATCAGACCTTACCTTCATCCCTTCCATCTTGAGAACCACCATCTGAATCACCACCCATACAAAATGGGGGCCGCCAATAACCTTTAAGAAAATTCAAAAGATTGAAATGAGAATATAATTTGTAGCTGCGTAGCACATAACAAAGATCCAAATGAAGAATCTAATACTGTATCCAAGGCAAGCCTCCAAAGTTCTTGGCCATATGCAAGTGTAATTAACGGCCCTTCATACATACTAAAAAAGACTAAAAATAAAATCCTCTAATTATAAATTAAAAATAAAATCTCATAAAAATATATAACTCTCGGCACAACAAAATAGGAGTAGAAGTCATCAACAAATAATAACTAAGAATCAGGATTACAAAACCAACAACACCAAGAAATAGAAGAAATCTCACAACAAATACCGATAAATCTCATAGACGAAATATAATCAGAATACATCAATAAAATTAGAAACAAAACGAAGAAACAAATATAAATGTGTAAATGTGCTAAGGCAAATAGATGCAGATAGATTAGAATCAATCAATCAGAAAGAAAGAAAGAAAAAGGAAAGGAAAACTAGAAGAATATTTAAATAACTAGTTGGGAAGAACTTGCAGCTTGTTTTACAAATAGATGCAGATAGGATTTAGACAGCATACTTTTTGGCTTTCTCTATACCTGTACAAACAATAGAGGATTTGGAATGCAATTAGGGAGATTTTGCCTTCATATGGGGGAGAAATATCCAGATGGTGGTTCTCAATTTTTCATGAAGAAGGCAATGAAGGGGGAGTATGGGAGAGAGAATCTGAGAGGCGGTGAATAGAAGAGGGGAAGAAAGAGAGAGACAGAGAGACAGAGAGAGAGCAAGCAGAATCTTATAATAACAGTCAGTCCAGTACAAAACATTTTTCTTTTCAATTAAAAATGCAATTCAAGAGCAAGTAATATTTTCCACAAAAAAAATTTCTTTTGCAAATTAGATTCCATTGCCAAGATGATGGAGAAACCAGAAAAGTAAGAAAATAAAAACAGAAAGGGAAGAAAACCCTAATTTTCTGAGAAGACAATAAGCACTACTGTACAAGAACAATGAGCAGGGCGGGCAGTTTGGGTTTGATTAAGTGAGGAGAATAACGGCACAAATTTCATCAATCTACGGCTGAAAATTTACAACTATTCCTTGATTCCAGTAAAAAAACATGGAAATACCAAATTTTAAGCGAATTTAGAGTTCGATATAGCATTCAAATACAGCTAAAATGTTCCTTGGACCGAAAGCAGGTTTGGGATAGCATTTCCAGATACAAATTTTCAAATTGCTGAATTTCTACAAAGAAAGAAAATTTGAAATAAAGAAACTAGGGCTTGATGAAGAGATACAGAACAGACCTTAATTTGAAACTAGGGCTTGATTTCAGTTACTGCAGCAAGCTCCTAAATCCACCGCGCTCTTATCGTCAATTGGCATCAATCAAAACCGGAGATTGCTTCGGAAAATCTCATAATCTGAAACCATAAAAGCGACTGAGATGAGATTGGAAAGCCAATTCAGAAGACCTGCAGAGGAAGAGAGCATTATTATAATAGAATGCCTTTCGAAATTGAAATTGCAGTGATACAATTTTTCCTCTATTTTGCATTACATTTTTTTATGAGAAAATGTTATTGAATATTTACAAAACAAAATCCATTCGCCAAAAATAAAAAAGAACAATACTTACCGGGCCGCCAATTCAAGAAAGAGCTGTCCCCACGATGAGCCGCTTTTCTTTTTAAATTTTTTTAATCAAAACTTGGGACGCTGGCCCGCACGCGATTCGTTGTCGCATTTCGCTGAATCAAGAAGAACAAGCATTGCTCAATAAAAATAAAAAAGATAATCAAATTCTTCTACGACACAAAGCCCAAAACAAGTCGTGGGCCCAACATCAGAAGATATCCTATGTGATGAAAATTTGGAGAGGACTCTATTAAAGGGTAAATCCGCCCCCGAACTCATGGGGTCGTGGTGGCTGTGTCAAAATCTAAAAAACAGTACTGGCCTCAACCTAATTGAATTAATCTCAACTATTGAGAGTAGGCCTATTTTTTCCGTCGGACGGAGAAAATACATGCTCCCCAATTTCAATCCAAAAAAGTTTCAAAATTAATATACATTCCAAATTGCATCGAATTTTGAAATTCCATAAACTCATGTCAATTCTAATTATCACATTTATGGAATTTTCTAATATTTTGAAATCAGATTAAGATGGTACACGATAAATTAAACAAATCCAAAACCATTACTATTATACAAAGAAACACTAAATTTAATCCAATGGTTATATGGTTTCCGAATTTGTCTTATTTTTGCAGACATGATATTTGGAGGTAAGATATGTGGCCAGACTCGCTGGATCGTTGAAACACATTATAGAGTGGGTCCCACAAAACGTGTGTCAAAAGCTCAGTGTCCCTCGTATCCTAACTCATTATTATAAATTAAGTGTATCTTTGAGACTTCGAGCATATTTCATATTAAAATAGAGTTGTAGATAATGCAACATATTATTATACATATATATATATATATATTAATAAGTATATTGCTATAAATTCGACATATGTTTCAAGTATTATTTTGGAATTTTTAGATAGCAATGGGTTCCCGTGTCGTAAAGTAATTAGGAATATTCGGAATTTTCAAATACATTTCAATTCTATCTAATTTTTTTTTTTGATTTTTTCGGAGTTCTGACTTTCTTTAGTTTCGATTTCATCTGGGTGCGCCAAATTAAAATTTTCGATTGAGAGTTGGTCAGAATCGAAATTTCCTATCTGCTGCACCTAGTCGAGAGTCCTACAAAACCCAGTTGATATCGCCCATACCCTAGAGTCCAGACTTGGTCCTTCCAACTGATCGAGATCGAGTTGCAGCGAGCACTCTCAACTCTCGACCTCCACCATCTCGACCTTCATTATCAGCCTCGTCATTACCACCATCTCGACCTCCAGCTTCCACCACCTTTCACCCTCTCTCTCCTCGACTCTCACTCCCACTTTCAGTCTTGCCGTCCCTCTGGTGCCGCCACCCTCCTGCTTCCATCGAATCCAACATTGAAGCAGCTCTCCATGTCCCTCCCTCAATCTCAGTCTCGGATCTATGTTTGGTTTCAAGAACTGGATGAAATTCCCAGAACTTCAAAGGAATTTGAGAGGATTTTGTTGAAATTAGGGCCGTGTGGTTTGATGGAGGCTTATGGATTGTGAAATTGATGAAGGGTCTAATTTCAGAGGATTTCAAGTAAATTTAGGTTCAATCTTTATTCTGGTTTGGTGCCCATGTACTTGTGAACTGTGAAATTAATGAAGGCTTCAGTTTTATTTAGTTTTTATAATTGAATTGATTTTAATGGAGTTTATTAGGTGTGGCTGCTGACCAGATTATTAACTCCATTAAACACTAACTAAGGCATGTGTATCTACTTGGGAAATTCTGGAATGAAAAAAATCATCATCACATCAGTCAAGTGCTTTTGCAACGTCTGAGAGCAGTTGTCACCAAAACCTTGCCTGCCTCAGCAATCATAGCATTTTAATACCTCCAGAATGTAACCTGCCTCCCTCTTTTCGTTGCTCGACAAAAATAATACAGAGTTGCTTATGAAAAGCACATGTGAACATGAATTCCCAGCAACTTGTATTCCCACTTGGTGTGATAAAGCCTGTAGCTTCTCCGTTTAACATGATACTGCATGTAACATGCATCACACCTTCCATCACCTACTGACAGAATGTCTCTTTTTAAAACCTAATGTTCGTAGCAATGCCTGTAGGAAAGACCATTCAACACAATCATAGGCCTTCGCCATATCAAGTTTCACAACCATTTCAACGTCATCATCCCTGTACGTTGTTTCATCGAACGAATAAGGCTCACGGGACCACAAGGACAATATCCACTATTTGCCGATCCGCAACAATGCCGATCGATTCTCACTCACCACCTTTGGCACCTTTTCAATCTGGTCGCAAAACACCTTCAATAAAACTTTAAAGGCAACATTACATAAGAAGATGGGTCGGAGTTGAGCCATCTTCTCCTATTTCACCTTGGTATAAGCACGATATTAGTATGATTCATTGTCACAACATTCGCTTAGAATGGAAAGCTGCTTAACAACCCCGTCACATCACCCCCAACAGCTCTCAATGCTCTCCATACGCTAAGTTGTGCATTCATTCCACTGTGTTTCCATTCAAGCAATCCTCCACGAACTTTCTTTAGCCTTTGTATTACTAATTGAAGGCATTTTGACCCTGAAACCAATAGATGTCCAACAAGCTTTAACCACCTCACCACACTGAGGCTCCTATTCCACCTTGGGTCATACATAAAACTCTTCTTCCATCTTGGTTGTTGGGCTGTTGTAGAAAGGCACAACATCGCATGATATGATCCTTCTAACACTATGTGTGTTTCACTCAATCACTAGGCCTACAACTAAGCGCCGTGTGAATTTATTTGTCGAACACAAGCCACTCTTGATTATATCCTTCATCACGTCTATTCGTCCATGTACAAGGGTAGCCAACAAAACCCAAATCCAATAACTTGGCTTCCACAACAAACGTACGAAAAGCTCTCATGCTTCCAGGGGTTCGATGATTCCCTCCTTCCTTTTCCAAATCCAACAACAAATCATTAAAGTCGCCAATTAGAAGGCATGGTTCATCATATTGTGTTAGCCTATCCTTCAAAATCTTCCATTGCCCTTCTCAACATTTATCATTAGTAGTAGCGTAAACAGCAATGAGACGCCATTTACACTTCTTTTCCCCATCTTTGATTAGTACTTCAATGAAAAAATCTCCATACTTTATCAAAACCACATCTCCAGCATTTTTCCAAAAAGTACACATACCACCTGCAATCCCTCTTGGTTCAATCACATGCATGCACTCCATTCTCAACCTTTACTTCAAATATTGGTAACGTCTACTTCGATTTTTAGTTTCTACTAACACCATCACTTCGGGGGAGTGGAGCCAATTTTGCTCCTCCAAATCATAAACTGTCAGGTCTCCGTCAATACCATGACATTTCCAACTTAAGATCCTCGTGGCGACAGTGGAGACTGGTCTCCTCCGCCTCAGTAAATAGAACCAGTGCTTTCTTGCAGTTGTCTTACTCCACAATCTCCTCTTTCGTATTAAAGTCCTCCATCTCACTGATGACTCGTTTGCGCCCGCCCATCTCACATGACGCGCCTATTCAATTAATGATTCTTGGACTTCATGGTTGTCGCCGCCACCTCATTAGAGACACCCTCATCACCATGCATAGTCTCAAACATCTGATTCGTCTCCTCTGCCGGCACCATCACATTAAGGTCAATTTCTAAACCATTCTCCTGAGATATATGTACCCCACTCGAATTTGCGTCCTCCTCAAGGTGATTATTCAAAACAACATTACAGATCCCCGGAGCCACTACCTCTCCAGGCCTAATCAAGCTAGCATCAAACGTCCCATCTCTCGCGCATTGCAGTTTCTCTTTCTCGTCTCTCCTCTTCTGAATCTTGTCAGCTAAAGTCATATTCCCAGAGCCCTGAATCAATATACCCCTCCCTTTTTTTGCATGGAAAAGTCGTCGCGTCACTCAACTCCATATCCTTCTCCTGTACAACCCCTGTTTTCCTTATGCACTACTACTACCAGTGACATAATCCTTTTTCCTCCAGCTCGACCTGTCAGAAGGCCCTTCATTCCATTTGTTTCCAACAACCCTACTCCATCTAGTGCCTCGTCTTTTAGGGCTCACACGCCCATCTGACACAAGGCTATTTGCATGACGTCGACTAAAAAACTGGAGTGTATTACCCCGCAGATCGGTATAAGCCTTAAGATCTTTGAATCCATAGAGGGCCTCCAATTCACTATCATTCGCAACCCTTCCCAAGATATCTTCCCGACAAGTTCTCGTCACCTGGCCTACTTTTTCACAAATCAAAGAATAATCCGGCAAGCTATCATACCTGAAGTCGACCCACACATTCCTATCACTAGGGAAGTCAACATATGTTCCCCTCATCAAAGGCTCCCTAACATCAAACCTAACTTTCACCCTTAGGAAGCGCCCGATACAATCACGCCCCGACTTATCAACTTTCAGCACTCTACCCAACAGTCCTCCAATAGTTGATGCCACATATTCTATCATACTCAACGACGGAACCTTATGAATTTGAACCCACATGGTCCTAGATACAACTGGTCTTACGAAACTGCTCCTCTCTCACACCCTCCTCTACGAGTACCAAGTCATCCCTGAACTTCCATGGCTTACCTTTTTCCAGCACCCTTAACACATCGCTCTGCTTCACAAAACGAGCAATAAACCGACGATCACCCGGTGCCCTAATCGAAACACCATCCCTTCCTCTCCAAAGTGAAGTGAATTGATCCACAAAAGTATTAGAGTGGACAGTCACCCAGTACCCGTAACATATCTCTCTACTGCACTTTATTGTTACGACTCGTCCCTAATTTTATCGTATTTTAATTCTCAAATGTATGAAATAACCAAAATGCCCTAGAAGGGAAATGTTGACTTTTTGTTTACCTTCGTGCTTGTCGTGGAGCCATAAATGAACCAAAAAATTGTGGAGCGAACATGTGGACAAATGTTCCTTATTGGTGAGACTACCCTTATTAATTGATGAATTCCACACGCGCTGCTCATTTATGGAGACTCTTCGAGCTACTGACTACGATTCTCCAAGCTCCGCTACCCTCAGCAGCGGAGATAAATGCAAGTAAATTAAGGAGGAATTAATTACTAAATTCTCTCCTTAATTGTTTCCTACTTGAAGACCAATTCTTTTATTCAATGAATCCTCATCCTATTTATTTGGATTTTCCATGGATAATTCCAAGATATTATTTTATTAAATATATCTTTGGCAATTATTTCTCCATCCATCTTACGAAAGACATTCACTGCCCAATTGAAAGCCAACATGTGGCGTAATCTCACACCCCACGCCCGACCACTCCCCCCTATTTATACCTCATTCTCCACCACATTTTGATAAGCTTTGCTATGCAATCAAGCCCTAAACTCTCTCTCTTTTTAGAGAAACTGACTTAGGCATAGGAGATCCATTGACCAAAGGTGTTTAATTGTTTTGCAGGTGCAAGTTCGTCAAATCATCAAGCGGCGGATATTTGCATCAACAAATTGGTGCTTTCATTGAGAGCTTGAGTCAAAATCTCGACGAAAAACTCTTGCAATTTGGTTTCTTGAATTTTTTCCCTCGTTTCCACCTTTTCTCATACAATTTTTGGCTTCATTGAAGTTTCACGGATTTGTTCTTGAAAAAAAAAGGAATATGACAGGAAATTTAGAAACCACGACGAATGTAACTCCATACGTTCAAGGGCATGGATGAGATCAAGTAATCAACGGAATGGCGATGAGATCAAGTAATCAACGGAATGGCTCCACTTCGTCGTTCTTCGCGGTTGAACTCGGTAACTACCACAGGTGCTGCTGTTGTAACACTTCAGAATGCAAAGCGAGGGTTTCCAACCTCAGCCGCACCACAGGTCATGGAGGCCCATGCGACAACGGCAGCAACTGCAAGGGCGACAATAGCGGGGGCAAATATGGAATAACAAAAACTAAGCGGGGGCAATATCGAAAAAACACTGTTCCTAAGCTACAGTACCCAAAACCTGGTTTTAGTGTGTGTGTGTGTATATATATATATATATATATAATATATATAATTTCAGCCCAATTTTATTTTAGACTTAGCCCAACAATTTCTATAAGGCCATGGGATTATTATTGTTATTATCAGCGAAAAAAAAAAATTGTTATTATCAGCCCAAACAAAAGAGAAAGAAGCCACATTCTTTCTCTAAAGTCTAAACCTACTAGCCAGCAATGAGAAATTGTTTATTCTTTATCATCTTCAATTACTTCTTATCCCTTTCGCAAACATCTTATTTCCTGCGCTGAGTGGCACTTTATTATACCGACTATTGAATGCTATCTAATCAGGAGGTGTAGGGTTTTTAGAAAAGGGTGGAATCCTTGAGCAGGTGGTGGAGGAGCTAAGGGTGTGGTACAGAGTCTATGGCTGCAGGTGGTAGTTCTTGGTGATTTTAGATTGCTCTGTGAGCAGTCTTTACAGCTAACTAATCTCCTCTAGAAAGCAGGTGGTGGAAGGTCTAGGTTTAGATTTCAATCATGACATATTTTCCTATAAATAGATACACTTTGAGTAGGATTTTTTTATACCAAAACTTCATTCAGTTTACTTTAGAAATAGAGAGAAAAAGAGTGAGAGCTCTGAAGAAGAAAGGAAGAGGGTTGAGTTTGCAGAGAGGAAGGCTTAAGGGTAGGAATTTTTCTTTTGGGTGTCTTGAGTAATTCTTTTCAATTTGATTTATCATGTTTGTATACTTTATTTTGATCTGAAAACAAACCCTTTCAGTATCTATTTCATGTTCTTATGATCTTTTGAAGCTTTGGAAAATCAAAAGAATTTAAGTTGCAAAGTGATCATAATGCGGATTTCAAAATTTTCAGTTTTATAGGCCCTTTTTCGTCCCTGTTTTCTTTCATTACAAAGCTTGTTTTCAAAATCTTTTACCGTAGGATTGCATAGGGATTCATAAGCTTTAAATCAAGTATTTACCCGAAAATTTTCATTGAGATTTGATGGGTCAAAACCATGTTCAAAAAGGTCCCCTTGAACCCGTGCAAAACTTTGGTGCAGATTTTTCTGCACATACTTTCTATTTCAACTCATGATTTCTCTCACTTCAGAGCTCAGATTTTAACAAATTTTACATCATGGAACGATGGTTCTTCAAGCTTCCCGATGAATATAAATTCATAAATTTTCGTCGAGTTTTGATTGGTTAAAAAAGTTGTTCATATTCTGTTCGCAAAACTGGAAAACATATCAAGGGATGATGAACAATGATTTTATATTACAATATTCTAGGTTTTGCTTTGTTTGTCATTTCTTTTTACTCCGACATTTTGCTTTATTCTATGGTAAAATGCATGGCATGGGACATGCAGGCCTATTTGCTCCATTGTGTAGATTAACGGGTGGGGTAGAAACAAAGATGAATGAAATTCATACATTATCATTTAAATCTCATTTATTAAAATCTTTTTACTGAATTTACGATCTTTAGTTAGTCAATTTCTTATTTAATAATAAAACATGTTAGACATAGGATCCCTACTGAGCTTTTAGTGCTAATCCCTTGTGATTTTGTTGTAGGTTTTGAACCAAAAGTTTAGTGTGTGGTTCCGAAGTTTCAAGATCTTCTTGTAGATATTTGGACTTTGTCTTGTGAAAAAAAATAAAATTGAGAGTGTATTGTTTACTTTCATTTAGTTTTCTTGTAAAATTACGATGTAAAGTACTTTTGTTTGAATAAAAGTTTCATTTTCGGATTTTTTGTCTATTTGTACTTGCGCCTTAATTTTAATTTTATTTATTTATTTTACCTTACACCCTAAAACGAAGAAGGAGAAAAAAAAATTTCAGGTTGTGACACTGTATTATTCCAATCTTATGTTCGGTGTTGTTGTTGACTAATGCATTTGATTCACAATCAAATAAAGTAAATATTTAAGAGTAACTGATGAAAGATGGGATTTTCGTGTGGCTCTAGCGTGCAGTCACACTGGTGTCACCTATCCACTCCATGCGGAGATGTTAGCAGCACGAGCAACGGTTAATTTTGTCTAGAAAGTGCAGGCAGGTGTAGTGGAATTCGAATGAATCCTTCATATGAAGGCAACACATATTGATGATACTGTTGGAAAAATAGGTGTAATATTATATCGACAACCATGAAATAAATCATGCAATTAATGTATAGAAATAGTTGTATAATCATACAAGGGTTAGAAAAACTTGAAAATTTGGATTCGAGGCAAGTATTCCACACTCTAATAATTATACACAATGCACAAGAAGAATTATAGAAAAACCTAACTTGGTCGAGGCTAGTGTTGAGCACTATGCCCTTAAGACGATATTATGCTCCACATGGTGCTCATTGTTTACCGGCGCTTGTCTCCCAAAATACAATGACCTTCCGTTCTTGTGACAGTAGCACTCTAAACCACAAGAACAAGCAAACCAAGATTAGCGAAGCTCTCCCTCAATGACTCACATAAAACACACAGGAATACACTCTAATTTTCAGAATAACTGGATATCTAAAAAATGTATATTTGACTACAATAAGACTGTTGTATTTATAGAGATAAAATACCCTTTGGACGATGGGTGTGACTCTATGGAGGAGACGCACTGCATACACAAAAGAGGCTCGTTCCTTTTCATTAAATTTTCTCATACGGCTTGCATCTCTTGGGATTGAAATATTAAGGTACAAAACCCTACCTGATATTTCCAAGGGCAGTAAAACGCTTCGACAGTAACACATGGAGAAGTTGTTTGCAATTCTTCCCTTTTCCCATTTAAAGTCTTTTGCCGCATGCCATCATAAGAAAATTAATTATTACAATTGACACACCCTGACCCGAATATCCAGGTGGACACTGGATATCGAGGTGTGCTGACCGTCATCCCGGAGGAGTGACGAAGTCATGATGAAGTAATAGAGGAATTAAATAGTGGAATAAAATGAATTTTGAGATAATTTGAATAAAAGAGTGCGGAAGTGCGTAGTGTGGGATAAGACCCATTATTACACAAATATCAGAGCTAGGATGCAGTGAATTTAAAAGAATATTCCATTTCCGTAGGATGGATATAAACACAACTGAAGTGCAAATACATACTTCCACGAAGGGTAAAATGGTAATTTCAGCAACAGCCACTGAACTCGTCTGCCAACTAATATCTAAGTCCTCGAGGGGCGAAAAACAAAGGTGAGTGGGCCAAGTACAGTTTTATAAAACCTTTTCAAAAGTGTGGATGTAACCTCTCACTGTAAAACCCGTAGTTTGCCAAAATATAAGTTCAATAACAATAAACAACAATTATCAATCCAGGTAAATCATCAGGAAAGACATCAGGAAATTTGTTGACAACCGGTACATCGTCAACCTGAAGAGAATTTCCTTCCCCAAACACTACATGTGCGATATAACCATCACAGCCCTTGCTCAACAGTTTCTTCGCCTTCATAGCTGAAATTAGCCCATGCTTGACTTTCCGGTGCTCTCCGGTAAACGTCACATTTGGCATGCCCGGTGGTTGGAAGGTGACAGTCTTCCGCCGACAATCCACAATGGCATGATTCTGGTGTAACCAATCCATTCCTAGTATCACGTCAAAATCCACGATATCCAGAGGAATGAAATTGGCAGGCATCACCTGATTAGCGATCACAACGGGGCATCCTCGATACTCCCATTGAACATGACAGACTTCGCCTCTCGGCATAGCGATTCCCATATCGTACCCGATAGGAGTACAATGTGGCTGAGTAGTTTGAGCAAACAAAGGCAAAATAACCGAGTGGGTAACACCCAGATCAATTAAGACTCTAGCAAAATGTCCAAGAATATTCAACGTACCCTTAAGATCGGGATTGTTTTGGGCATCTTGCTGGTTGATTGCATTGACTCGCCCATGAGCTTGCTGAGCTCCAACGTGACCTCCGCGGTTACCATGCTGCTGGTTTCCTCTGCCTTGATTACCTCGTCCCTGTATGCCTTGGCCTCCTCCGCCAGGCGCTGCTACTAAGGCCGAAAACTGGCCTCCACCAATCCATTGATTCGCTGTCTCCTGGTAAGGTTGCTGTTGTGGCGCTCCTCCATAATATTGTGGTGCTCCCTCTTAGAACTGCATAGCACCACCCAGAAACTGAGTAGGATAACCAGAATACTGGGGAAAGGTTCCGGGGTACTAGTTGACCTCTCCCTGGTAATGAACGGCTCCACCGTACGTAAGCTGCTGATAAGGGACTGTTCCTCTAACCTGCTGGATCGGAACAGGTGCCTGAGGCTGATTCTGTCGGTTTTGCTATCTCTGCAGACACTGGTTGGCTCTGTGTCCCATCTGCCTGCAGTTATAGCACCCCTGGTTTCCTTGCTTACACTCACCGAAATGGCGAGTGTTGCATCGATGACAGAACTGGGCATTAGACTGGCTGAAATTACCTTGCTGACGGAAACGAGATCCACCAGTGAATCTCCCTCCACGGTTTGTGCTGGAGTTTGATCCACCACTGGATGATCCAGAGCTGTAACCTCCACGTTTGAAAGATTGATTCTTCTTAGGACCAAGATAAGATTGCTCCTTACCCTTCCTCTGGGTGTTAGTTTCTTCCCCTTCATCAACAGTGTCATCAGGAGCATTCTCTGAGTCCTCAACAGACAAGAGTGCCTCATAGAATTCTTGATAAGTCTCACACCGCTCAGCTGCAGCAAGTGAACGGAGCCTCTTGCTAGTGCCCTTCCTGAACTGGTGTAGCATCTCAGACGGACTAGATGCAACCACTGGGTTGTACTGAGATAAGGCGGTAAATTTTCGCTGATACTCGGAAACAGTCATCTTCCCCTGTTTGAGATTCATAAACTCATCTCTCTTCCGCACCTTATACTTCGGAGAAAGATATTTGGTCTCGAACCGCTGTTTGAATACAGCCCACAATCTATGCTCATCATGTGGAAGGTGTCTCATCTCGTATTTCCACCAAGCTTTGGATTGATCTCGGAGGAAAAGAATAGTAGTTGGGACCCACTGCTCATCTGGAAAATCTCCATGCTCCTGCATCGATTTGAACACGTCTTCTATGTGTTCGAGCCAAGCTTCCGCTACTTCAGGCGTCTTGGTGCCCTGGAATGGCCTCACATCTATTCCCTTAGCGGTCTCAACGGGGCTTTTCCTCGCTGGACGGAAAGTAGCATGTATGGCTTGAGCGATGGTGCTCCCCATCTGGGTAAAGTCAAAGGCAGGAACCTCTGGTGCACGACGAGGTGGCATGATGCTGATAAGAGAGAGTCAAGAATTATTAGTGAAAAACATCACGTAAGTGTGATGAAGATTGGACTGCAAAACCTAGAGCTCTGATACCAAACTGACACACCCCGACCCGAATATCCAGGTGGACACCGGATATCGAGGCGTGCTGACCCTCATCCCGGAGGAGTGACGAAGTCATGATGAAATAATAGAGGAATTAAATAGTGGAATAAAATGAATTTTGAGATAATTTGAATAAAAGAGTGCGAAAGTGTGTAGTGTGGGATAAGACCCATTATTACACAAATATCAGAGCTAGGATGCAGTGAATTTAAAAGAATATTCCATTCCCATAGGATAGATATAAACACAACTGAAGTGCAAATACATACTTCCACGGAGGGTAAAATGGTAATTTCAGCAACAGCTGATGAGTAGATTTTATATTATATATTTATCCCTATTCTTAGTATATTTTGGTTAATATTTTGGAAGAATTTTGATACTTTGAATTGTATTTTCAATATAGGACTTTCAACTTCTTCTGGAGCAAAACATAATCAAATGGACGAAGTTTGGAGTAATTTCAGTTGGAGGACGTTCGTGAGTCACTGAGCGTGATCGTATCAAAATATCAGATTTTTCCGCCAAGTAGTTATTTTCTGGCAATAAAATAAAGGAGCAGTGCGTGCTGCTGGAAAGTCACGTTTTTGGGTTTAAATTGCGTTTTTGGAGCCCAAGATGACCTCAGATGGATTCGTGGCCTTCTGGAGATGTGTTCAGAACGTTCGTATCTTTAAAACAAGCTATCTTGGGCCAGATTTGGAGGAGATTTGAAGCTAAAACGTGGCTGGACAGTTTATGTGTAGATTCTCCTAGATTAATTAGGAATCTATTTTCTAAGTTATTTTATTATTATTTAGTTTCCTAGTTGGAACAAAAGACTATTATTTATGGTTTGTGCGATGGCATAGCAGTATATATTGCTATTGCCGTTCACAATTGTGGGAGGCTTATTCTTATTCAACTTTAGGGTTCTTGGAGACTCTCTATCTTAAGGTGTTTTCATTCCTTTTCTTAATAATATTTTCTATGATTTCAATTATGAATATGCGTAACTAATTTCCATTAGCTAGGGCGAAACCTTAAGCCTTAGCATGAATATGTAGTTTTTATTTAATTGCTTATGATTGATTGCATGCACACTTTGAATTATTGATCACTGTTTTAAATTATCTAATTGTCTTGATGACTGGCCACCATTAGGATGTTTAGAAAAGTAATTGGATGCAATTCGGTCGGAATATCACCGGAGGATTGAGTTTTGCTTCTTGTGATTAATAATTGTAATTTCACCTAAGGTGAATATCACGCTCTTAGGGGTTGCATGGTTTTTCAAAAGGTTTTCATAGAACTTAGTGAGTTTTGCATGTTTATATTTGATCTGAATATCACAGACGGATTGCATGTTAGATATACGTTCTTGCTTGAATATCACGAGGAGAATATATATTAGGAAAACCTAACCTTCAAAGTGGCATGTGTAGATCATAAGTAATTGGTAGAAATTCATAAGATTGCTAGGTGATGGTGGAACCCTAGTGCTTTCATAAACTAGTTTTTAAAACTCTTTTCTTTTATCATATTTGTTTTTAATTAAAATTCATATTTTTTATATAACCTAAAATCAAAATCTCTTTTCTCAATTTTCAATTCTAAGTAGTTAATTAGGAATTGTTTTTACATAAATTATCCAAATAGTCCTTGAGGAGAACGACCTTGCATGAGCATCTATACTACAATATCCTTGTATTCTTGCAAGTATTTCATGTGATTTTGAGCCTAATTGCATAGACATTAAAATTTCATATCAACAGCCACCGAACTCGTCTGCCAACTAATATCTAGGTCTTGGAGGGGCGAAAAACAAAGGTGAGTGGGCCAAGTACAGTTTTATAAAACCTTTTCAAAAGTGTGGATGTAACCCCTCGTTGTAAAACCCATAGTTTGCCAAAATATAAGTTCAATAACAATAAACAACAATTATCAATACTTGGGATAGCGCCCACAAGGATACGGGTGAGATATACCAACAACAGTAAAAACAACACATTACTTATCGCATAATCATAGCACACAAGTCATGCATAAAGTAGCCACATGACAGGCTGGGTGTTTACAAATTTACGCTCTAGCACTACATGCACGTGAAGCTGGCGCTAAGCGCATCACAACGAGTTCGAGTTGCCAAGGCAACCTAGAACAAGCTGACACCTACGATGGATCCAAAGTGAGCGTGTCGGTGCGTGTGAACATACACGTGAAGCTGGTCTACTCTCAAACAGTGCTAACACCGTGCAATATGCGTGATAAGTAATAAATCTCTAAAACGTATAGACATCCCAACATTTATTCAAATACGCTAAAAAACATGATGAACACATCATAATATGATAAGTAAAACATTTATCGAGTTTAATAAGATATGGCATGCTATACAAGTTCATAAAATCACATTTGAACACATACCAGAAATAATAATATTTTAATAAGAAAGGGCCCACTCACTGGTATGTCGTCGGGTCGTAGCTGCCGTACCTAGCCTGACCACGGAGTTCCTCGGGATAGGTCTCACCTATATGGGAAGTCATTATACTAATCATTAAAAAGTCTACTCCAAAATAAATAAGGAAAAGACTCGAAATCCTCCACTGTTTGCTCGAATTGGAGGTCCAAAACACCTCGAAAATTACTATACGTACCACCCCTAGGTAGTACGCGTCGTCACGAGTCGCCTCGCGAAGACGGAATTGAAAAAGGATGGCTCACACGCCCTCTCGCGCGGCTTGAAGGTGGCTGAGCTGTGGCTCACGCGCGCCGGTCAACGGTCGGTCAACGCTAATTATAATTAATTATTACAACTTCTTAAATAAATTACAATTTTCGTTTATATATGTTGTCTTGTTGAGTTTTGAAAATTATGTGCCAGGGTTGCCTTTTGAAATGAATGTCATCTTGTTGACTTAGGTAACTTGTGAGTGACTTTATGCATGTTTAAATTATCTTGAATGATTGTGTATATGCATAGGTATGTTCCTATTTGCTATGGACCATGTTGGTCTTGCCTATAGTACAAATATTGTTATTATTATTTTTAACTATGGAAGCTTCTATCAAGTGTCAAAATCACACAATAGATGTCGTGTTTGGATTAGTGAATATCCAATTATTAAAAATTCAAAATCAAGTTGTACATGTGGGATTGCTTCACCAAAAATTGAATTGACATAAACACCCTCCTTTATAAACAAACTCTAAAACAAACTAATTGTATTAAAAATGTCAAATAGTAAAAAAAACTAGCCGCAAAAATGAAAAGAAAATAAAATGAATACAATAGAAGATAAGCCATCTAAGTACGAGCACTTACGTTGGAGGTTAGCCTTAAAAATCAATTAGGTAATATTAGATATTATGTAACAATT
Source organism: Gillenia trifoliata (assembly GCA_018257905.1). Taxonomy (NCBI): domain Eukaryota; kingdom Viridiplantae; phylum Streptophyta; class Magnoliopsida; order Rosales; family Rosaceae; genus Gillenia; species Gillenia trifoliata. Next base: position 59,916 of record JAEHOF010000105.1, read on the forward strand.
CCAATTTTAATTAACAAATAAAGGTAAAAATTTATGCATCCATGAGATGGCTTTATATTAATCA
>JAEHOF010000240.1:0-20458 GCA_018257905.1 Gillenia trifoliata
AGAAGGCCAAATAACTCTCCTGTTAGATGAGTGAATTTGTTTATAATGGAGTAAGCCCCTAATATAGCCAGCAAAAACAGCAATGCTGCAGTCCAGACGCACATCGATATAAATGGTCATAAGGGCGGATCCCGAGTCAAAAAAGAGTTGGACAATAAAATAACCCAAAAGGAATAATTGCAAGATAGAGATTAATGTTAAAGCAGAAAACACAACACCAATCCATTTGTTAGCACAAAGGAAATATGATACCATCCACTCCATGCTAAAAAGAGCTTTAATCCCAACTTCGGTCTATTTTTGGCAAAACTGAACATAAATGTGTACATAATCACAGTTGGCTCTACAACTCCAAGAATTAGCAAAGGCTGACCCCCAAGAATCGAGTGTATAATTTCACACAAAGCCGTAGATGCTAATGTTTGAACTGCTGTGAGAACCCCATCTGTGAACACCAGAAATGATGCCAACACACACACACACTGCCTCGCTTTGTACACACTGCACACACCCACACTGCCTTGCTTTGTACACTGCACACACACACACAACACACACATACACTGCCTAGCTTTATGAGTTTCCATAGCAAACCCACTGATTATTTACTTATCTATAACAAAATTCAATCAAATAAAAAAAATTCTGACAAACATTTTGGCATGATAATTAAAACACTTCAATAATAGATTAAGAAACAAGGATAGCATGATAATTGAACACTACCCAATTTCCAATCAGTTTCCAGTTTTACTCTAAAAAACCTCACCCTTATCATCCGTGACACAAGTTCGCCCCATCCCACCTGTAACTTCGATTGTAATGCACACACATGTGGGTGAGAATCTTTCTAGTTCATAGTTAAGAAGATTTAGATTTACAGAATTTGAACACATCCAATCCAATTGGATCTCAAAATAGGTTCATTTCATTTACAACATCGCAGCTGGATATCATAATCAGCATCTTTACACACAAATACAGGGTGGGCTGATGACACCTATCTAGTTCAGCATTTCCCAAGGTACTATATTAAGCAGGACACAAACAACTTTCAACATTATTTTCAACACAAATCTAGCATAAGGATCCAGACAACAAACATACCGCTTCTGCACCATAACAGGAACCACAGTAAGTCTCGTTGTGTTCAAGCCTGCCACCATGCCTCTGCAAGGGCTTGTCTATCTGTGTCAAGGAGAAACAAGTATGAGCAGAATGAAGAACAGATGAGTAAATACAGAGAGATATTATGTAGATCCCTAATGTGATTCATTTACGAAATGGAAATTGCAAAATCACAAGCTTTGATTCCGTAAGGTTTTGCCTCTAGAAGTATCAACCACAAGCTTTATGAGTTTCCATAGCAGACATCTATGATTATTTACTTATCTATAACAAAATTCAATCAAATTAAAGGAAATCCAATAAGGTGGACAAGAGACCTAATGTTCTCCACCTAATGGGACTCAATTACTCACCATCCTTATTAGAAGTTTGTACTAATGACATACATTGAAATGGAGCACCTAATTAGTTGAGTGAATATATTTCAAGAGCTAGAAGCTCTACACAGTAATACTTTCACAAAGTAGTTATCCAAACTGACGAAAGGCGGCGCGGCTACAGCTAGACTAGTTCTCGTTCACTTGTCCTAAACTGATCGACGGAGCCCAATTTTCGATAATCATGTTACACTTTCCTCATATGCTAACAACAAAATGAAAGAAGCTTGCAAAAACGCACGAGTCCATGAAACGTCTTCCACAGTGAAGCTTAGATTTCAAAATATGTTATATAGCATGATCACTAAAAAATATACTGCGAAGAGGATAAGATCACCAAAACCTAAAGTTTAGTTCATTCGATAAGCTAAGGTTCACTAAACAGCAAAACACAAGACGAGGACAAATATTACGCAGTTGACAATGTATTTAGGCAAACCAACCAAAAGAAGCAGGAACTCCTGCAATCATCACATTTCCAACTACTTTCATAACCATGTAACAGAAAACGATATGAAAAATCCAAGGTTCTATGAAAAATCAGAACATAATTTATCATCTCATTGCTACAATTACCACACCATTAACATAACCCAGAAAGGAAAAAAAAAACATAAATTTTTATGCAAAACCAAATTATCAGAATTTTATCCCCAAAAAGGAGAATCAACCAGAATTTGACACAGTGGAATTTTATCCCCAAAGCCACGCTGAATTGAAACTTTCTCAGGAAAATGAAAGGCATAAACTTTCTTGGGAAAATTACAGAGAAACAGTGATAAAGTAGTACCAGGATTTTCTTCCCCTCTGGATTTCTGCGGATGCTTCTCTGCCAATCTTGATACTTGAAAGCTTTAACAAGTTGAATGGATGAGAGAGGGAGGGGAGCGATTTGAGGGAAAAAATTGCCCCATTTGAGTGATCGAGAAAACTCCAATTTTGGGTCCCAAGTTTTGCCACTTGAGAGAATTGACAGAAGGGGAGAGAGAGTGAGTAGCTTTGGGGATCGAGACAGATGGACAAGAGGACAAGAAGAAGAAGAAGAAGAAGAAGAAGAAGAAGACGAAGAGAGATAAGGTTCGCTCGGGACCGATGTTCAATAAGTAGAATTAGAGGCTGAGAGAGAAGGATACTTACTTCTTTTCTCGTGAAGAAGAATGCTCCAATTTGCCGAGAGGACAGACCGGGCGAAGGTGGAGTGGTGGAGGAGCTCCCGAGGCCGGGGTTTCTTTCTTTGGGCCTCGTGGAAATCGCTTCGCTATGGTTGGGTTCTCTAAGAAAATATGTAGAATTGGTATTAAAAAAATTTCATTAAAGGTACTGTTCACCCGCCTCCGGTGCCAAAAAAGCGCTGAGAAGCATGGGTTTTATTGCTTCGCTTATTGCCTGCTTTGAACCGGAGCAATTGTGAAAAAAGTGCTTTTGTTTAGATAATTTATAACATGTGTTAAAATGTGACTGTGTAAATCCTAGGTAGATATGGGATTAGGCTATTCCGTCTGTATAATAGTATCCTATTGTACTTGTACTTCTATTACTATAAATAAAGGCATTCCTGGTATGGGAATATATGAATTACATATTCCACATAATCTATGCTTTCCAAATTCTCTCTATTCTTCTCTTGCCGCACCCTTCACTAAAAACTGTCTACAACACGTTATCAGCACGCTCTTTCCGCTGTGCTCAAGAGAATTATACTGGAGTTCTGGCCATCTTCAATCATGGGGAGTATTAATTTCAATAGTTTTTACTTTAATTTATTTATTTTTATTGAATTAATATATTGCTATTGATTCAATTTTCCCCAGTTATTTTGAACAAGATTCAACGCATTGACGATGGAAATCCGGAGTTGAAAGCAATCCTGCAAACAAATTGTTCAACCATCATCATCTGCAATCCAGGTTCTTCTAAAACACGGTCTCGATTGTCGATATTTTGTCAGACCTGATTGCATGAACCTTCACCATGATGCATAACCCAATTTTCTGCGTTTAACGAATTATTGATCTTCTGCAAATATTGTGTTAGCATCGACATTTAATATATCTGAAATATATTAAGTGAATTGATGATCGTGTGAACGAAGGAAAAATGGGTTTTCTTACATTTTTTTTCGCTTTTCTACAAAAAACATCAAATTTCGTTTTAGAAAAAAACTGGAAATTCTTTTCGAAAAAAATTTACCGTTTTTTGAAAAATAAAGAAAAAAAAAACCCTAATCGGGCCGAAGGCGGCCGAAGCCGAGCCGAGACGGGCCAGGCCGTCCGGCAAATAGAGCCCTCACTCCCAGGAGCAGAAGTAGGACACGGCGAAACCCCGACCCCTGCGGCCGAGCCGGACTCCTGCCGAGCTGTTCTGCAGCCCGAGCCTTGCAGCCAGGAGCGCAGTAAGACGCAGCCAAGCCAAATGGGTCAGCCCATTTTGTTTTCTTTTCCCCCTGGCTGGGAAGCGTTGACCCGTGTCCTCTTTAGGCCCTGATGGGCCTTGTTTTTCAGGGCCTGTGGCCCACTTTCCAGCAACAGCTGCTTGTTTTCCAACCTTCTCACACCCAGCCATGTTGAGCTTAATTGAACTTGACCCACTGTTGGGTATTATTTTTCTGCTCTAATTTTTTATTTTCTTGCTGCCAAGCGGTAAGAAAATAAAAGTTGAAAAACTGCAACTCCAACCACGACCCACCAAAATTATTGGGTCATATTTGCAAACCCCAAAGGTCCCGTAGACTATATTTCACTACCCATTACAATATATGTTCAAATTTATTATTTTTTTTATTTTTGTTCTATATATATTGCGTTTGATTGCGGTATATAGACTTGAAGTTCATAATTCGAACCAGTTTCGAGATAAGTGCCATGAGCCTGAAGTTTCCTTAAAAATTAAATACCCATAGAGCCAATAGTTTTCTGAAAATTTAAACCAGCCCATGTCTTAGAACCCAGATATTTCTTTTATGATTATGGAGAATTTATTTCCCACTAACCACTGCTTTAACCACAATTTTGTTCCCTCCATCAGTGGATTTACATTTGTAACAAGTTCAATTTTACTAACATGGAAGTTTCTAGCAGAAACTACTTTATGTGGGCACAAGTTGTGAAGCTCATGACTATTGAGAAGTTATGAAAACATTGAAGCCAGCGTAAATAGCGTGGATAGGAGCTAAATAGCATCCGTCTTGATCAGAAGATTTATGCGAAGCATTGTAAATGGATACCACAATGACGAGGACTCCATGGCTCTTTGACTCACTCTGCGGATCGTTCTAATCTTACAAAGATGATCTTGCCCGAAGCAAGACACACCTTGCCTGAAGCAAGACATAGCTTACTGAAGTAAGACATACCTTGCCCGAAGCAAGACACTGTCCCAGCAAGACATACCTTGAAAACAAGACCTTATCTTGCCTGACACAAGGCATGATTGAACTCCATCCGTGAATAGGTACAAATTCTAGAAGTTTATAAGAATCAGTTTGAACTTTGAAATGGAAGATTACCTCATCCTTCCATACCTCTAAAATGCTCCTGAAAAGAAGCACCCCTAGAGAATGAGGAGTTCACTAAATTCTCAGATCTGATACTACCACTTTGCTCACTGAAAAGCACAACAGTGGCACCCCAGTGATTGGTAGGATGTGCAGAAGGTCTTGCTCTGTTTGGCGAAGTGTGCAGACCTAAGGCTCTGCTTCAGCAGGCCTACCAGTCACTCTTCCTTCTTCCCAGCAAAGTGGTGCTGAATGGTGGTAGGAATCAGGGTCCAGCCAAGGGGGTAGCATACGACCAAACACGTGATCCCTTGAGCTAAGACCCAAAACTTCAAGAATAGGGACAGTATTCGAACCTCAAGCGTGCAAAATCTACCTCCCATTTGATGGAATAGATGTTGGCTATGCACTTATTTGTGCCCCTACAATGTTGTTGAGGAGTACCATTCCTGTAATCAATTTGTGAGACTAATTTTAGCCCACTAACACATATGGAAAAGCAAAATTTTGGCTGTGAAGGCCTGTTGGCGGAAATCCCCTATCTTTTTGGTTTAAGTTTTGAACAATTTTTTCCTTTTTTGTTTGGATGATTGTTTTGGTATTTGTATACAAATTTGTTTGGATATTACCATGGATATTATCCTCGAATGAGTTAATTGAATCATGTTTCTTATACATGTGACCAAATTCAATTAACATGTGAAGTAAAATGTCATGTACCATGATTAGTTGTCTGGATGAACGTGCGACTATGCACACTAATACCTAAATCACCCTCCTTGGCAGATTCAGGTCTACCTAACCTGATTAAGGGCAATAGCACTGCACCTGCGTTATATCAAACAGGTACTGAATTACTATTAAAGGAGCCTTATATTCTCCGTTCCGGAAGAACGTCGGTGAGTTATAAGGATATTCAGGCGAACAATGATCATGAAAACCACTGAAAATAAAGAGTGGAGTACCTTTGCATCACCTTCAAAATGAAGCAGAGGCTATGTTTTGGGGCCAATGGGCTACCTCCTGGGACATGCCGCATATAGGCTGGCTTGAAAGCAGGTGATTCAGGCAGTTTACTTGCTTTGGCGACAATTTGGAACATTCAGGTCAAACGTCACAATCTATTTGAAATACATCACACTACCTGCGATAAGGATTTTGTGCCTACAAGCACACTTTTATGAAGCCTGCTCCGTTGGGGGAAATTGGATTTTTACATCATCCTAGCAAAGTTACTACATAACCCTTTTTCCCAGTGGATCAAAGGGAATGTGATCTTCCCGGCAAAAATACGGACCATGTAAATATAGTTTTGGTTGATATATCAGCTACAATGGTCACATGTCTGTCCACATACACATTGCTGCTAAACTCTCCTAGCCAATTCTCAGGGCTCACACCTAATTGTCCCATAAAGTCTAGAAGGCCTGGATAATGCCGGAGAGTTTATAGAACAGTATTCGATAAGTATTGCATGTTTTGGGCAGGAAATTGAACATTAAATTCCCCATGTTCCAACCCCAAAACAACCTCGCAGAAGCGATCATAAAGCGCATTATGAATTGATCCTTACGGACCTTGGTGGTGCCTCAAGCTTTCGGTTTCTGCCTAGGGCTATGTGATGAATTAAAGCACACCCTGAAGTACTTTACAAATGTCCTATTAATTTTTCCTTGTGCTAAGATTTGTCTATGGCATATGAAAATAAAGGGTCTTTCCCGCAGAAGAGATTGTTTTATCTAATTGCTTAAAGGTCACAAAACAGGGTTGCTGTCCCCTACTGACCAACCACCGAAATAATTAATAGACCAGCTTAAACTTATCTAAAGTCTACGAAATTTTATATCGAATGCAGACACATGAGCGTACACTCACACAAATTTTTGGGATTTTGGAGTTGATTTGATATTTAAATTAAATAGAACAAAAAAACAGAACAGAAACAGATTTAATTAATAAAAATATATTGTAGTTCACAAATTAAAGAAAACGAGTTAAAGGAATTGCTGTATCCACCACCAATAATCATGCAAACGCGTTATGTTTCATTCAAATTCCTTTTATTTCGGATGAGAAGATGCTCAAGTTGGCTCAATGTTAGAACTCAACCTATTACTCTTTCTTATGTAGTATGTTATTCAGAGAATGGCGTTTCAACTTGCAATCCTAGCATACAATCACATACCTCAGTGTCTGGTTTTTTTTGGTTGTTTGTTCTTCTTAGCAGTTTGTGTTTGAATGGCGTGTTCATAGATTTAACATGGAAGAAATCATTGTTGAAACGAAAAGAGTTTGAGTCATCACAAAGCATCCGTAAGTACTGGTATCTTACTTATCCTAGAAGTGGTTCACATGTTAATCACCAATTAACAAGTACTACTCTCAGAACATATATGAGTCCTCATTCAAGAGGCAGGCACACATGACATAGCATTAGAGAGTCTAAATGTGCTTCTGCTTACTAAGTATGCATCCGTAGAAACACATAAAGAATTCATCAATGGATAAACAGTGAACCAATTTTCATCCATTCCTTAAAAAAGTAATTCAACGAAATGTCATAACAAACTTGCAATCATATTCGGGGCTTCAAAACCTTTAACTAAAAATTAGTTACACATGTTTCTCAAATTAAACCAAAAGAAAGACATAGGTTTGAGAAGATAAAACAAGAAAGAGAATGCCAATTTCACTCCACCCTTTCCTTCCTTCTTCCTCGTCAAGTCAACTGCACCTTCTTTCCTGCTTTTTTTTTCTAAATTCTTATTTCTGCTGCAAAACTGCAATCTTTTATGCCCATGCTTGCTGCCACCCCATTTCTGCTCCTGCTTTCCCCCACTAATAGCCGTTTTATGATGACAATAAGTGAGAAATGGTAAAACAATTGTAACTCTTTAGGTAGTCTTTATGCCAATTACTCCCTCTTAATTTCCTCTGATATTTGAAGAGGTGTCAGCTGATTTTGTTTTTGAAACAGCTCAGTTTTGGCTGGGCTTAATGCTTTCATTACGGTTACAAACTGCTCAGTCTCTTGTGACCTTTCAAAATGTTAAAACAGCCATAACTTACTTCCTAGAAAAATAATAATAACAATCCGTGAAATGTTCAGAAAATAGACATCCGTAGCTTTTCCAAACATATAAAGGTTCATTCTCTGGTCATTCTGAGCTATTCGCAACTTGCTTCAGGGGTAAGCCTAATCTCTGTTTTGACAGTTTTGACAATTTGTTGCCCCACGTCCCACTTGTGCTATTTTTTCTTTTCTTGGCTTGACAAATCCTGAAAACATAAAAACAAAATAAATAGCTCAAAAATATGAAACTAACTAAGAAAGACAAGTGAGCTTGATACCAAATATATATAAATATGAGTTTATCAAATGCCCCACACTTAGCCTTTGCTAGTCCACAGAGCAAAACAAAGAAAACATGAAAAAAAGTGATAGCAACATGAAAAACATTAGCTTCCCCCTATGTGACCCTCATAGAATTTCATTCAAGAAACAAATCATCAAGAACCTTAGTTAGCATAAACAAGCTAATCCAAGCTCATCTTCCTTATTCAAATGTTAGCGGTAACACTTTTAATCATCCTTGAAGTGTAGTGTGTGTAATAGCCATGCTAATGCAACTTCAAGTTTTTTTTTCTTTTTTCTAGGCTTACCATGCAAACTAGTGACCTTCTCACCAGGACATACTCAATCACACAAATGTTTTAGTTAACATACTTCGCTCAAAATCATAATCATGAAAGATCTACCATAGCTTGCATCAGATCATCTCACACAATCATAATTTGCAAAACTTAAAATCAAGGAGAGGACTTTTATTGTTGTAATGAGGCTTAGGGAGAGGGTTATAGAAATGAGGATAGGCAAACACAAATTCAGAGAGAAGCTACATTGCAAGCAATTCTCTTGTTGAGTTTATAAGGAACTCAGCTCTCCAGCCACTCTACTAATACCTCCAACCACACCATAAACTCTTAAAACACTTTTTTATTTGCTTTGCATAAATTTCCTTTTTTTCTTTTTGCCTATTTTTTTTTTTTTTTTTCTTGACATTTTTTTCGTGTAGTTTTCACTGAAACTAAATACAAACATGAAATATACCCCGCCTCTTTACCAAACTCCTTAAGTACTTCACAAACATTTCTCATAGGAACAATCTCCATTGCTCACTAGCTAGCTTGGAAAGGAGTAAGAGAAATGTTTAAGGTATAAGGGTAGACATATCTAGTGATAAGAAATGGAAATGCTCAACATATACGGCTCAAGTTGGCATACTAATGATATCTCATTTTCTTTAGGAAACATGCTTATTTAGGCCATGGTGATAAACCTAATGCCTCTATCCTTTTTCAAAAGTTCATGCAATCAATGACAAACATTTCGAAAGGAGCGTTACACCAAGTTCTGAGATGGAAGTCACATAAGTTCATCACACATAAAAGAATAGGAGTGTATGAAAAATGCACACACTTTCACTGAAGCTCAAAAACTCACATAGGCTGTTTATGGTCACTAAATTCATATGAAGCTTTGAAGTCATGCGCTGGTTTCACATCAACAAGGCTATGTGCATTTAGTATTTTAAGATGATTAGCTTATGTACAAGACTAACAAGAGAATAAGGAATTTCACACAACACATGCTTACTAAGTTCTTGATGCAGTGATTCAAGTCAGTAATTATATCTCATTGGGTCAGAAACTAACAAATCTAATTAAGCAATAATAAGACTTTTTTTTTTTTTTTTTTTTTTTTTTTTTAGGAAGGCTCAAACAGAGTAAGAAAACAAAAAGCAACAACAAGGAAACAAATGAAACCAGTTCTTAGTCAAAGGGACAAATTTTCAATTTAGTCATTTTCAATCACTTACCCCAAACTTAAATAGGACATTGTCCCCAATGTCAAAGAAAATAAAAATAAAACTAAAATAAATAATAATAAACAAATAATTTTGGACTGAAACTTTACAATTTGCAGTAGAATCAGGCATTGACCCCAAACTTCAATTCTGCATTACAAACTTTAAAATTGGACATAACCAAATGTTCCCTACAAAGAAAGAAATAATTCAGTTGAGCACGCAAATTCATTAAGCAAACGAAAAATTGAAAATGACATAAAAAGACAATGAATAGAAATATTGAGTTTGCCTCCCCAATAGCGCTTGCTTTGCGTCCGCAGCCGGACGGTACCAAGAAGTAATCATCCAAGGGAGCTGGTTCTTGGAGTGGTACAACCTCCACATCATGCTCCCGTAAAGACTCATGTAAGCCGAGTCTGCCCATTCACTTTGAACACATTTCCCACTCTTTCGCGGCACGGATTTCCACTGCCATGAGAAAAATATTAGTTATAACAAATGGACCAACCCATCGGAGCAAACACCTGGAAATAACCGAAGGCGAGAATTGAATAGAAGAACTTTTTGTCAATGACAGAAGCTCTTCCCTCAGATCATCTTGTCATGAAATGCATTAGATTTCTCTTGTATATTCGACTAGACTACGTATGCATCATTCGGATTTCACATCTAACTCATTCAATTGAAGCTTCCTCTGCTGTCGGCAACACTCATGTGTCCATGTTGTAGGCTTTGATCGCCCAATAAGCTTTGTGCTCTAACTCTGGAAGACGTTTACCATAAACCAGCGAAATAGGACATTCCAATAGAGTCTTATAAGCAGTCCTATAAGCCCTAACGCATCGTTCAAGCGCATGCTCCAATCCCTTCCTACTAGGACTCACAGTTTTCTCCAAAATTTGCTTCCTCACTATTTGATACTTCTGTGACCACTAGTTTGCGGATGATAAGGTGTAGACACCTTATGTGTGACATTGTACTTCCTAAACAATGCTTCAAATGTTCGATTACAAAAAGTGACTCCCTCCATCACTAATGATTTATCCTGGGTGATCTTGCCAAGATGTTAGTCTTAATAAAATCTGAAACAACACTTTTGAATCGTGGATTTTGAGGCTAAACTCGCTTCACCATTTAGAAACATAATCCACAGCCAATACAAAATCATAAAGAAAACCATTAGAAGATGGAAAATTGCATGAAATCAATGCCCCCTGCATCAAAGATCTATCAACAGTAAAACGGGGTTTTGTGGCATTTGATTTCTTGGGCCTAAGTTACCCGTTCGTTGACAACAGTCACATGTTGCACAAAACTCGTACGCATCCTTAAACAAACTAGGCCAATAAAACCACTCTCTCTAACACCTTAAGGGCTGTCCTCTTTGCTCCAAAATGGCCGCCACACAGCACATAAGAATGACAAAAGTTAGAATAGATTTAAACTCCAGATTCAGGGACACACCTTCGAATCAATTGGTCAGAGCAATATTTCCACAAATAAGGATCATCCACTCGTAGTATTTGGCGGTTTTGGCAACTTATCTTCTGAGCACGTGTAAAATCATCCGGAATCTTTTTGGTGATGCAGAGTGATAATATCACCATGCAAGGGTCAGTAATCTTTATTAGAAAACAATTGCTCATCTGGAAACTCTCACGTAAAGGATGAGATCTTCCTCGTGTTCGAATACTGGAAGTCTGCTAAGATGATCTGCTACAGCATTCTCACTCCTTTCTTATCATGATCTCCAAGTCAAACTCTTAGTAGAAGCATCCATCAGATGAGTCGCGGTTTGCATCTTTTTTTGTGAGTGAATGCTTCAAAGCTGCATGGTCAGAAAACACAATAACTTTAGTTCCAATTAGATAAGACCTAAATTTTCTAAAGCAAATACAGCATTTAAAAGCTCATTCCTACATTGTTGAATAATTCAACTATGCATCATTGAGTGTTCGCGTGCATAATAGATGACATGTGGCGCATTGACACGCTGCCCCTAGAACACCAGCGGCATAGTCTGAAGCATCGCACATCAACTCAAAAGGTAAGCTCCAATCGGTGGCATGATCACGAGAGCCGTGGATAACAACTCCTTAAGCTTGTTGAATGCTCACACACACTCTTCATTCATATCAAATGTTACATCCTTTTGAAGCAAACTGGCACAATGGTCTAGAAATCATTGAAAGTCAGCCTTCATAAACCTCTGGTAAAGAAACCTGCATGTCAGAAAGAACGAGCCTCCTTTTGACAGGTAGTAAGGAAGGGTAAAGAAACTAACAAGTTCTACTTTAGATTTATCAACTTCAATTCCATTTCAGATATGATGCCCTAGAACTAATCCATGCGAAACCATGAAATGACATTTTCCCAATTTAAGACCAAATTAGTTTCTTGGCAACGTTTTAAAACTAGGGACGGTGTGTAGACATGTATCAAAAGAATCCTCTTATAAACTGAAAAATCATCCATGAACACTTCAATTATTTTCTCAATCACATATCAGAAAAGATGCCTACATACACCTTTGTGAAATGTGGCGGGTGCGTTGCAAAGATCAAACGGCATTCTTGTTACAAATGTGCCAAATGGACATGTGAAAGTTGTCTTTTCTTGATCCTCCGGGCAACTACCAATTTGATTATATCCAGAATATATCCATCAGAAAGCAATAATGAGAATGACCAGCTAACCTTTCTAACATTTGATCAATGAATGGGACTGGAAAGTGATCCTTGCGTGTGGTGTTATTTATCTTTCGATAATCTGTACATACTCTCCCAACTATTTTGCCTACGTGTGGGCACTGGGTCATTGCTTCATTCTTAACAACTGTGACTCGGATCGCTGGAACTACTTGAACAGGGCTCACCACTTGCTGTCCGAGATAGGATATATGATGCCAACATCAAGAAGTTTGATAACCTCTTTCTTAACGACCTCCATCATGGAGTGAATTCAAACGGCGTTGACTTCCTTGTTGGTTTTGCACCTTCCTCGATGAGAATCCATGCGCTAAGTAGCTGGTTGCCCTTTGATATCTGCAATGCTCAAGCTATGGCAGTTTTGTGATCCTTTAGTATTCGGATCAATTTCTCCCCCTCTTCTGCTGTGAGTTGTGACGATACGATGACCGGTAATGTTTCATCCTCTCCCAATGCATACTTCAAATGTTAGGAATCGGTTTAAGCTCAATTTAGGTGCCTGAATCACAGAAAGGAAGAGTTTTTTTTTTTTTTTTTTTTTTTTTTCGCTTTTGAAATTGATACCAGGCGGAATAACCTATAACAAACGCAAACTCTTGTCTGTATGACTAGTCGAAACACTAGTCAACTAGATACAAAACAGTTACTGACAGTAAACCCAGATATAAGAATCAAACTTAATTGATTAGAACACACAACTAGTCAGAAACAACACAGATTCAGTTTAACACAATAAACATGCATTTAACATATCTCACAAATCAAATAACACACGTCAATTTGGTGCCCGGAAAAACCCCTAACTGGGTTAAAAAACCGGGGGACTCCAAGGAGTCCTATCCACTAGTGATGAATAAGGTTCATACAAAGTTTCACACAACAAGCTCAAATCCTAGACATGTTCAAAGGGCAGCTTGTACCTTTGTGCAACCTTATTTAGCACCAAATGGATCTTGCTTCGGTCTTCACGAGAGGGCAGCTTGTCCTACGAGCTCATCTTCTTGTGGCACCAAGTCAAGTCATGAACCAAGCAAATGGAATGAAGATGTAAAGATGAAATGCAAATGTGGATTCAAATCTGACCAGTCAGTTTCTCCCGCTCAAAATAATTGAAGAGAAAAACTAACGTGAATCCAAAAACAATTGTCTAAGAAGATTTGGAGAAATTCAGGTTTTAGACAATAAATAAACACAACAGTTTTTCGAAAGATTTGTGTAAAGAAACACAAGATTTTAAAGCTTATGCAAAACTGTTTTATGCTGGGTTTGTAAACTCAACAGAGAGGAAGCTTGAAAGCTAAAAAACACTCTCTGCAATTTTGGATATTTTGTGTGTACAACAACCAGATTTTTCTGACCACCCCAAACAACCTTAAAGGATCAGAAAAACAAAAAGGAGGGCAGGTGTCACAACCAAAACAGATCTCTAAAGATCAACGGTGGGGAACTGCATTGGGGAACTGAACAGTGTCAGTGACCCATGTGGGTTTTCTTAATTGGTGTGCCAGCTTTCTGGAAAAGACAGACTCTATTTGACTAGACAAAAAGACTAGTCAGAAAGACAAAAAAAACTTTGACGTAAAATGCATTAAACAGTAATGAAATTTGAATGCACATGCATGACCATACCTCTTTTGATTTCATGCCAGGTTCTTCAAAATGATGTAACCTTCTTACTCTAGTCTAATTGGGATTCATCTAAGAGCTTGTGTGAAGTTAATAACAATTTTGACAAGGAAAGCCAAAAACGCTTAAATCTAGACTTTACAGCTTTTCTACAAAAAACATCAAATTTCGTTTTTCTGAAAAAAACTGGACATTCTTTACCGAAATTTTTTTTTTCGTTTTTTTGAAAAATAAAGAAAAAAAAAAAACCCTGCCGAGCCGAGCCGCCTGAAGCCGAGCCGAGCCGGACCCGAGTCGACATCGGCCTGCAGCCGAGCCGACCCTGCGCCCAGCCCGTTGGGTTTTCCCCTCCTCGGCCCGCCTCTTTCCTCGGCCCACTCGACTTGGCTTGGCCCCTGATGGGCTAGCCCGCCTTTCTTTCCTCCCAGCCTGCAGCTTGGGCCCAAAGACAGTGCAGCCCATCCCTTCATATTTCCAGCCCACTGCTGGACTTTGGGATTCCAGCCCACCTCACACAACCAGCCCCTGCTGGGCTAGGGTTTTTTAACCCATTTTTTTGCTGGCCAGCAGCCCAGCTTCTGTTGGTTGGGCCTGCAGCTCCAACCACGACCCACCAAAAATTATTTGGGTCATATTTGCAAACCCCGAAGGTCCCGTAGACCTATATTTAATTACCTATCCCCAATATATGTTCAAATTTATTATTTGTATTATTTTTGTTCTATATATATTGCATTTGATTGCAGGTATATATGAACTTGAAGTTCATAAATTCGAACCTGAAGCTTCGAATAAGTGTCATGAAACCCGAAGTTTCCTTAAAAACTAAATACCCATGAAACCCGTAGTTTTCATGAAAATTTAAACCAAACCATGTCTTAGAACCCGAATGTTCTAACTTTTATGATTATGGAGATTTTATTTCCCATAAGCACTAACCACAATTTTTGTTCCCTCCATCTAGTGGACTTTCAAACAGTAACAAATTCGACTTCACTAAACATGGGAGTTTCTGGAAGAAACTAATTTATGTGGGCACAAAATTGTGAAGCTCCACTTGACTACTGAGAAGTTGAGAAATATTGAAGCCAACAATGACGTGGATAGAGCTATATAAGCCTCTGTCATGATCTTCGTCCGAAGAATTATGCCTGAAGCATTGTAAATGGAAGTACCTCAATGATGAGGATTCCATGGCTCTTTGACTCACTCTACGGATCGTTCTAATCATGCAAAGATGATCTTGCCCTAAGTAAGACACACCTTGCCTGAAGCAAGACACACCTTGCCCGAAGCAAGACATACTTTGTCAAAAACAAGACATACCTTGCCCGAAGCAAGACATATCTTGCCTGACACAAGGCATGATTGAACTCCATCCGTGAATAGGTACAAATTCTGAAGTTTATAGAATCCGATTGAACTTTGACTGGAGAAGATTTTCTCGTCCTTCAATACCTCTAAAATGCTCCTGAAGAAGCACCCTAGAGAATGGAGGTTCACTAAATTCTCGGATCTGATACTACCACTTTGCTCACTGAAAAGCACAACAGTGAAAGCGGCACCCCAGTGATTCGGCTGGAAGGTACCGAACGGTGTGATCCAGCTTCGGCTGGAGCCTACCGAATGGTATAGACTCAGCTTCGGCAGAGTCTACCGAACGGTATAAACAGTTTCGGCTGAAGTCTACCGAACGGCATGCCCTACTTCGGTAGGGATGTACCGAAGGTCTTGCTCTGTTTCGGCAAAGGTGTACCGAACTTAAGGCTCTGCTTCAACAGAGGCCTACCGAATCTACTCTTCCTTCTTCGGCTGGAGAGTACTGAATAGTGGTAGAATCAGGGTCAACCAAGGGGGTGGCATCACGACCAAACACGTGATCCCTTGGAAACTAAGACCCAAAACTTCAAGAATAAGGGACAGTATTCCCGAACCTCAACTGTGCAAAATCTACCTCCATTTTGATGGAATAGATCATTGGCTATGCACTTATTTGTGCCCCTACCAATGTTGTTGAGGAGTACCATTCCTGTAATCAATTTGTGAGACTAATTTTGCTTCACCTAACACATATGGAAAAGCAAAATTTTGACATGGAAGGCCCTGTTGGCCGAAACCCCCTATCTTTTGGTTTAAGTTTTGAACAATTTTTCCTTTTTGTTTGGATGATTGTTTTGGTATTTGCTTTAAATTTGTTGGATAGTATTATGGATATTGTCCTCGAATATGAGTTAATTGAATCATGTTTCTTATACATGTGACCGAATTCAATTAACATGTGATAAGGTATAAATGTGGGGAAGTTAGTTGTCTGGATGAACGTGCGACTATGCACACTAACTTCATACCTAAATCACCCCTCTAGCAACGAATTCAGGTCTACCTAACCTGATTAAGGGCAATGGCACTGCACCTCGTTGTATTAATGGTACTGAATTACTATTAAGGGGCCTTATATTCTCCGTTCCGGAAGAACGTCATTGAGTTATAAGGATATTCGAGCGAACAATGATCATAAAAACCACTGTAGAAAATAGAGTGACGTATCTTTGCATCACCTTCCAAAATATGAAGCCTGAAACTATGTTTTGGGGCCAATGGGCTACCTCCCAACTGGGACATGCCACATATAGGCCGGCTTGAAGCCGGGTGATTCGAGCAGTTTACTTGCTTTGGCACGACCGTTTGGAACATTCAGGTCAAAACACGATGCAATATGTTACACAATGCATCACCTTACCTGAAGTAAGGATTTTGTGCCTACAAGCACACTTTGCCAAGCCTGCTCGTTGGGGAAATTGGATTTTTACATCATCCCTAGCAAAGTTACTACATAACCCTCTTTTCACAGTGGATCAAAGGGAATAATGTGGACTCTTCCAACCAAAAATGCGGACCATGTAAATATGGTTTTTGGTTGATATATCGACACAATGGTCACATGTCTGTCCACATACACATTGCTGCTAAACTCCTGGCCAATTCTTACTTAAGGGCTCACCACCCTAATTATCCCATAAAGTCTAGAAGACTGGATAATGCCGGAGAGTTTATATCGAACAATATTCGATAAGTATTGCATATCTTTTGGGCTTGAAATTGAACATTGAATTCCCCATGTTCAACCCCCAAACAGCCTTGCAGAAGCGATCATAAAGCGCATTATCAATTGATCGCCCGGACCTTGGTGAATGCACCAAGCTTTCGGTTTCTGCCTAGGGCTATGCAATCTTGTATGCAACCATGTTGGTCCGCCTGAGGCCCATTGCTACCCGATACTTTATAGCGTTACAATTGGTTACTGGGTACGAACCTGATGTTTCGTATTTACGCATTTTTGGGTATGCACCTTCTGCCATATTGCGCCGCCGCAATGTACCAATATGGGTCCTCAAAGAAGGATGTGAATCTTTGTCGATTGTGATTCTCCTTCGAATTAGCTCTTTAGAGCCCTTGCACGCGATCTCTTTACCGCCATTTTGCGGATTGTCACTTCGATAAGACAGTCTTCCCGCCGTTAGGGGGAGATAAGAACGTTAACGTTCCTGAAGAACGACGCGAATTATCGTGGACGTCCCCACTATGTCTCATCTCGATCCCCATATTCTAGATTTCAGAGTATTGCTCAAGACGCTTTCTCTTATCTAGATAAAGTGACGAGATCACATATACCAGCTGCAAACATGCCTGCAAGGATAGACGTACCTAACGGACGTCGAGTCAACATCCCCGAAGGGTGTGCCGCCCCTGAAGGACGGTTTGGCCGCCCCTGTTGGACGGCCTGGTACGCCGACGGCTAGCCAATCAATCTGTTCTCGGCCTGAAGCGCGACAGATCATTCAGTTCGAAGGATTCACCTCCCTAGAAGTGGAGAAGTATGGCACAAAATGAATCCCTTCCTCGTTCGCTATCTCAACCATTCCACCTCATGAAATTAATCCGGATTATCCCGAGACCTGTAGTCTTGGTCCATTATGCATGCATGGATGAGTTAATGGAATTGGAATGAGATTATCATCGATGATATTCACGTATATGGTAGCTACCCGAAATAGTGAAAAGCGACGATATCGAACTGCGTTCCGTTGATGAATGTCGACGTAGAACTGATTGGTCAAACTGGAAACTAGCAATCCAGGTCGAACTTGATTCACTTGCGAAACGTAAAGTGTTTGGGCCTGTAGTTCCTACACTTCCACATGTGAAGCCCGTTGGCTACAAGTGGGTTTTCGTAAGGAAGCGAAATGAGAAGAATGAAATAGTGCAATACGAAGCACGCCTTGTGGCGCAAGGTTTCTCTCAAACGCCCTGAGATTGATTACGAGGTGACTTATTTCCCCCGTAATGGACGTTATAACGTTCCACTACCTTATCAGTTTGGTAGTTTCCGAAAAACTGAATATGCAGCTTATGTACGTGGTTGTAACGTATCTATAGGGATCTTGATACGGAAATATATGTGAAAGTTCCCGAAGAACTTATTGACTGATTCAAATAGTTCTAGACCACAGAACACCCTCTCTATTGAATTGAGGCATTTCACTTTACGGATTGGAACAATCCGAGCGGATGTGGTATACCCGTCTAAGTGAATATTTGATCAGTTAGGGATATGTGAATAAACTATGCCCCTGCGTGTACAAAACCGAATTTGCAAGAGTTGCAGTCTATGTCGATGACATAAATCTCACTTAGACTCTGGAAGAGCTTGAGAAAACTGCCTCGCACCTGAAGTCGGAATTTGAGATGAAAGATCTTGGGAAAACTCGTTTATGTCTCGACCCGAAGTTTCGAGCAAAGTTCATATGGTATTCTGGTCCACCAATCGAACTACACCCAGAAGGTGTTGATGTTGAGTACACCCATGACCATTCATACGCTAGATGCAAATGAGATCCTTGAAAAGGTTGTGGAACTTGAAGTTCTATATCTAAGTTCAATTAGCGCTTTATTGTACTTAGCTCATTGCATTATGCATGACATCTCATTCGTTGTTGATCTTTTGGTAAGATACAACATTGCGCCTACACGCTACCACCAAATAGGTGTTAAAGACGTTTTTCCGTTACTACGGATTTGGGCTTATTCTATCCCTACGCATCTCAGAATTAACCACAACCCCTTGGTTATCGGAATGATTCCTACCTTGTGGGATACGCTGACACAGACTATCCGTCTGTTCCGCACAAGGCACGTTTCCAAACGGATTATGTCTTTACCGTTAGGAACACCGCAATATCTTGGAGGTCAACCAAATAGACCTTAGTTGCGACGTCTTCGAGCTCATCGCCATACACGAAGCCACCCGTGTACATGGGAGCATATTCGAAGCACTTGTAATTCTTCATCCTTCGTTGAGTTCCAACAACGATCTATGAAGACAACGCCGCATGTATCGACCAGACCATAACCTGATACATCCAAGAAGTCAACACCAAGCATATTGCGTCTACATCATATCAGCATAAGCATCAGAAGATTGAAGTCAAGCATATCTGATCCGAAGACAACCTTGCCGACCTCTTCACGAAGTCATTGCCGAAGAAGCTTGTTCGAGGATTTGGTATGTGCAAATTTTCTCATTTGCTACGCTTGTAGTTCTCAGGGGGAGTTTCGTCGAACTCAGGGGGAGTATCCTGAAGTATACTCACTTGACCTTAATGTACTCTTTTTCCCTACGATCAGGATCATTTTTCCCATTGGGTTTTTGTTGTCTGACTAGGTTTTAACGAGGCACCCATTCTGGGCTGGTCATACCCTTGTGTGTTTTCTTACTACTTACGTCTTGAAGATGTTAAGTATCGACATTGCATTAACTCACTTTTCTCCTAGACTATGGGTTTTGTCCCATCTTGGGTTTTACCATAGCCAGGTTTTGTGAGAGTTTTTATTCTTTTTATATGCAAGTTCCCTATATGAGACTCGAGTGTTCTCTACTGTGCCTACGAGACGACTTCATCAACTATCATCATCTTAAAGTTCTGATGCGATATCTACTTGAGTATTTGCACACTCAAGGGGGAGTGTTGTAGATAATTTATAACATGTGTTAAATGTGATTGTGTAAATCCTAGGTAGATATGGATTAGGCTATTCCGTTCTGTAAGGGATTAGTATCCTATTGTACTTGTACTTCTATTACTATAAATAAAGGCACCTGGTATGTGGAATATATGAATTACATATTCCACATACACTACAGTTTCACCAAATTCTCTCTATTCTTCTCTTGCCGCACCCTTCACTAAAAACTGT
>JAEHOF010000316.1:0-16897 GCA_018257905.1 Gillenia trifoliata
AATGGGGTGTGGATTACATTTAAGGGGGTGTGGATTTCACTTCCCAAGAAAAATTGAAATGAGAGGAATACTTTTGGATCGACAAATCCCTTATTATATTACTTTTTAAATTTAAACTTGTCTCTTATCTACATCATGACACTTAATACAAATTAATAATATATTACATGCACACATACAAATTCTCCTCAAAGTTGAGAGACTCTCTTATGTAATTAGAATATAGTTTTAGTGTGGTCGTCTAATAAACATTAAATAATTAATACGTGATAAATTAATGACAGGAAATAAATCCCACCATGATGATACCAACTGCGGTAAAATATGCATCCATCATGTAATTACTTGAAACTTGTCCTCAATCCCCCACACACATTCCCATCAATAATTGCTCTTCACACCCAAAAAAAACTAGGTAAATTCATATTAGATACCAAGTTTGGTATAGGTTTTAAGGAAAAATATCATATTTAAGGAAAAATACCAAGTCTAATTAAATATTTTATGATAAGCCACAAACTTTATTGCAAGTGATCCTATGACTAAATAAAAGATATGAGAGATTACCATATTGTCCTCACGTTTCTTTCTTTCATAATTTTATAAGGCCTTTAGAGCTCGGGGTTAACTTTGAAGGTTTAGGGTTTTAAAAGGTCGGTCAAGGTTTGGGGTTGATCATTTTGGGTTTAGGGTTTTAGAATGTCCTTGGGAGGAGCTTAGGGCTTAGGGTGTAGGTCTCGAGTTTTGGGCGAAGCCCAAAATCCGGGAACTAGACCCTACGCCCTAAGCGATTAACGTAATAAAAAAAATTTTCTTCTAAAAAAATTCATACTCATGCTTGTTAGTTACAATTCATTGGGAAAGTTAATGGCTATAACTTTGTGATGGTAGAGTTGGACATTATTGTCATTTTACCTAGCAAATTAGTTTGACTTTTCAACTAGTACCTAAACTAAAACTATGGTATTTTAACTTAAAGTTATTTTGAATTTGGTATTTAAACTAAAAACTCCCAAAAAAACTCCACCACATCACAACACACAAACAAAAACACAAACACTCTGCTTTTCGTCCAACTCCAACCAAACTTGAAATAAAACTCCAAAACCTCACCCACTCTCTCCTCTCTCTCTCTCTCTCTCTCTCTCTCTCTCTCATCATGGACACCGCACCCACCGTTCTAAACAAACCACCGCCACCTTTCCCAGCACCGCCACGAAGCGTCGACTTCTCCGCCCTCGAATTCATCCTCGGCCTCATCGCCGTCATCACCATCCCCGCTCTGGTCTACGCCTTCTTCTTCGCCGTCAAGTGCCCACCAAACCCTTTTCGCCGGCGACCCCACCGGACCTCCACCACCGTCCCCGGCCCCACCCAACCCGAAACCAACACCGAAAACAAACACGATGTCATTTCGGAGCTCAAGTACCAGAAGGAAACTCACGTTAAGGAAATCGGAACAGAGTGCCCTGTTTGCTTGTCTCTGTTTGCCGACGGCGAAGAGGTCCGGCAGCTCTGCGTCTGCAAACACTCTTTCCACGCTCTGTGCATAAACATGTGGCTAAAGGATCACTCCAACTGCCCCATTTGTCGAGCTTCGGTCGCTGTTGATAGGAGTAGTGGTAATAATCAGACGGCGGCTGCTGGAGCTAGAGGCAGTGATGATCTACAACAAGGTTTGCCTGATGCTTCTGCCATGGTTTGACGATTAATTTTTTCTGGGTTTTGGTGGCTCAATTATTCTTTTGCTCTTTTTTTTCCGTAAGTTTTTCAAAACTCGCAGACAAAAGTTGTAAACTTGTAGCTGTAGTTTTAATTTTTTTTTAGATTTTTGTTAGTTTTTAGTGCTAATTAGGGTTTGCGAGAAATATAGAAACTAGTAGTTAATCTATGATTTCTATAATTTGAAAACCCTTTGAAATTTGAAATTTCATATTTTTCTGGGTAGCTGAAGGATTTATTATATATAAAATATTTGGGGGTTAAAGATTGAAACTTGAAACTCGTACTGTTCTTGTTTTTGAGCTGGATTACACACCGGATGATCTTTAATTTAAATATTAACCATCATTTGGTATTGTTAATGTAAATTACAGTTTGATACATGCAAATGTAAATTATTAAAATCACTGAAACAAAAATCACTGAAACTGTGATTCTTTTTTAAAGATGAATGACTTCGCATGAACAATGGAATAAAAATAAAATTAAAGAGGATTTTTGCTTATTGATGGAGAGCATTTTGCTACTGTTTTGAAGTTCTTTACTTAGATTAAAAAAAAAAGAGTATAATTTAAGGGGTTTTTATTATATTAATTTTATTTATGTGCTTAGTGAGCATCTGATAAAGAGTGTAGTGGAGTGGTTGGGTCATAAAAGTTTTTCTTAGTTCATACTACACGTAATGATGCTGTTGTTCTTTGCAATTTAATTAAAAAAGAAACAAGCAAATTAACATTCGTTTTATGGGTGCATATTGCTAGATTAATCAATTACAATATTATAGCAAGAACCTACATTTGGAGAGTTGTCAACAACCCATTTGATGTTTGATAAATAAGTTGCCACATTTCTTTTGGTAATGAAATTGTTAAGGACTTGATTGGTCTTTAAGAAGTAAGGCGGATGATCATGCATAATTTCTAATCTTATCCTAAAAGAAGAGAGATTCTAAGAAACAACTGAGGATATATTCCGCATCATACGAAACACAACCGGCAATATATTCCGCTAATCACACGATCATTGTTGTATAATATTAGTGCTTAGTGCTTATTTGGACAAAGAAAAGAAAAAACTCACCCCTATGGGAAATTCCACATGCTTGGTTGAATGATTGCAAAATTCTTTACGCTTCATGTGCACTCTACTAGTGTAACTTGGTGTTTGGAGGCATCATGGTATGGGGAGGAAATTTCCAATGTCACATTAATCAATTGAGTCATCGTATAATGTGACCCATTTCGTACCAAAACCTATATTCTTTCCATTGTCCTATAATCCTATGTGTCTTCAAGCGCAAAGACTTTTCCCCAAACTCATACGGTCCTTCTCTATATTTTTTTCGAAGCATACTTGGCTACTCAGAAGATCAGTAGAAGTTCTTACTCAAAATTTTTTGTTTTCGATTCATAGAATTTTGTGTTTATGATCAGAACCGTTCATATTATAAATCACTATATAAGATTATCTCTGTAAACAATAAATTAAAACTAAGGTCGTTTAGTCATTAAACTGTATAAAAACATAGGGACAAAAAGGGAACTTTAATAAAAAGGATAATTTTAAACTTTTTTTAACCATAAGCACCCTAATAACTTTCTTTAATGAAAAGGGTAAAATTTTTAAGGGTTAAACTCACTTTACTACCCTCAAGTATCTTGAAATTCTCACTTTGCTACCCTTAGTTTTTTTCGTCTCACTTTCATACCTAAAGTTTTATTTTGCTGACACTTTCATACCTCCGTTAGTATTTCTGTTAAGTTCTTTGTTAAAGCATGACGTGGCACTGTAGACAATTAAAAAAATTATAAAAAATTTTTTGAAATAAGTTCCCGCCAAATAAAAAAATTAAAAATTAAAATTTTTTTTAAAAAAAAATTTGGCAACTGAAAAACCAAAAAAATAGGTTTTCCATATTCCTCTGTTCAATGAAAAACCAAAAAAATAAGCCATAATCCCTCAATTTTTTGGGTTGAGCCACCACTTTCACAACATATTGGAAGATCTAAAAGATCAAGAACAAGAAATATTCATATTAAAGATCCAAAATACTGAGAGTGAACATTCACACTATTGGGTCAAGCTGTTCTACCAAAATAACCAAACCAAAATACCAAGGGCATATACAACTAGTATCCAAACAAAATGAACCCTAAACCACCATTTCTCTTTCTTTTTTGACCTCTCTTGCAGTAGACTTTTAGGAAGCTTGAGTTAGCTGAGATGATGGTTGTGGAGCCTCAGAAGTGCATGCCTGTGATGACTGAGAGGGTTGATAAGAGGGTGGTCTCATGTCCTGCAACAAAACCATGCATCAATAAAGTAATTCAAGAATACTACCTTATAGTTAAAACCCATTAAAACCCATGCATTTCCTCGTTTGAGAAGTGCCCAAGTAATGAATAACAGATTAGCTTTCAGAATAAACAGAAATAAAGAATCAGTAATGAATATCAACATTTTACCCGACTTTTCTTGCTTTTTCTTCCCTTTTTAGCAGCTGGAAGAGGATGAGTGGTTGGGCATGTGGCCTTATTGTGTCCACAACCCTTGCAAGTAGTACACTTCACAGATTTTTGCCCTTTCCTGCTTAACTTGAATTCATTTTCATCTGCCTCCCTTATTCTCTTTTTTTTGGGTCTCCCAGGCTGCCTTTTGAATGTTGGAGGAAGAATGCATTTCTTGTCAGATGGCTCCCAAAATTTCATTCCTTGAACAGGTTGAATCAAGTTCTCATAAGTAGCATAATACTTCTCTTTCTTGTACCAAGAGGAAACAAATTCCTCAGGCTGTCTCCTTGCGTAATAGATGGCTGAACAACCATGAATGCAAGGAAAACCTGTCAAATCCCATCTTCTGCATGAACAGGTACGAGCATTCAAGTCCACCACATATGTATTGCCTCTGCCTTCATCCACTTCAAATTGGTCTCCTCCAGACCATGTAGCTATTGTGTATGAACTTTTCAGCTTGTACTCCTCCAACTGCTTTTGAATTTTGGGGCAGATAGTGGCTTTATCTTTCCTCATTGCATCTCTTCTCAACCATATCCTTTTCATCAACATTACCCTTATAGTCTCAAGCATGGTAATTATAGGCTTGTCTCTACCCCTCAATATAAAGGAATTAAAGCTCTCACACAGGTTGTTTAAGAGAATGTCACACTGAGTGTATGTATCAAAGTGTGACCTACTCCAATGCACTGCTGGTCTTTTCATCAACCATTCATAAGCTTCCTTTTTCAGCCTCTTCACCTCAGCCATACTCTCTCTAAAGTCAGACATCGTAGTTGACTTGGCAGCCTTCCATAAGGCATCCTTTAATCCTTTCCCTTTAAAGCCATCTCCATTGAAATTGGTGTATAAGTGTCTTACACAAAACCTATGCTTACAGTTGGGCAAAACCTTCTCAAAAGCTGGTATTAACCCCTTTTGTTTATCAGAAATAAATGTCCAACTGTCCTGGTTCACAATCCCCAAATCAGCAGCAAGTAGTTCCAGAAACCAAACCCAGCTGTCCTTGTTCTCAATCTCTACAACGGCATATGCAATAACCCAAGTTTGGTTATTTGCATCCATTCCCACTGCAGACAATAACTGGCCTTTGAATTCTCCTTTTAAATGACACCCATCCAACCCCACTAGTTGTCTGCAACCCTTATTAAATCCATTTTTGCAAGCCCCCAAACAAATGTAAATCCTTTGGAATATGACATGATCATCATCATAGGGCAGCACCTTCATCTTAACTGTACTCCCACGATTTGTCTTCCTAAGCTCATCACAATACTCCCACAATTTTGCGTATTGCTCAACATTACTACCCTCGAGGATCCTCAAGCATTTTGCTCTCACTCTATATGCTGTCTTCAGGTGGATCTCAACCTTTCTTTCCTCCTTCACCATCTCTATAAAGGTAGTGATGGGCATTGTTCGGTTGATTCTAAACTTATCAACATACCTCTTCACAAGCCATGGTACTTTGCAGTTTGGATTCTGCCTCCATATCCTTGGACACTCATGTATCCCCACATAGGTCTTTATTTGCAGAGAGTCTTCGTTGTACATCTTGGATGCATACAATCTCCAAGGGCAGCCTTCTGCACACTTTGCACTTATCTTCCACCTCTCATTCCTTTTCAGCCAAATCATAGGTGCGCCATACTTAATAGAATGTGAATACACTGCCTCTCTCAATTGTGGTGCACCTCTGAACTTCAGACCCTTTTCAAATTTTGGATCATCCATGTCAGCTTCTTCATTGAATTCAGGGTAGATGATCTTGTCTTCAACATCAGAACCTGACTCATTCACACTATGCAGGCCATCTGAGTCTTCTATTGCATCGTTTAGGGGAACATCTTCTACATCTCTTGCATCAACTTCTGGAGGGTGGTTGTTTGGGTTCCCACCATTACCAAACCCTTCACCCCTTTCAACTTCTCCAATTAGAGTATCAACAACACTTTCATCTATTGCACCACCATCATCATCATCATCCAAGCTGTAGTCACTGTCCACAAATTCACTATCAGTAGTGTCCTCGTCTTCATTAACTTCAGTTGCACCATTTTCTCCAACACCCACACTACCATCAGTTGCACCATTTTCTCCAGCACCCACACTACCATCACTCTGATATCCATTTCTTCCTTCGTTATCTTCTAGATCAGCATTGTAGGCAATTTCATTCAAAATGGATATTCGTTTTTCTAAATTAGCAGCAACCCATTTTGCTTTAGTCTTCTTTGATGTTGATCCACAACCCTTCACCCCTTTTGTAAATTGTATTGCATCCATCCATCTCTTCCTCAATAGCTTTTATAACTACCCCCATTTTTACTATGCCACTCTTATCTAGATTCAGCAAAAGCTTTTGTTTCAATGCAGCTTGCCTTGCATTTAGATGTTCTAGGTATAATTCTATCTCCCTAGTCCCTGGAACATACTTACACATGTTATCCACGTCTTCATCACATTCAATGAGCCTTAATCCTTCAGCATAAGACATCATGGGAATCCTAAAGTGGTACAAAATGTAGCCTTCGTACCCTAACTCTTCAACCATTGAATCAATTTCAAAAAAAGACATAAAGTCTTTGTCTACAAAGTCAAACCAAGCCTCAAACCCACCCGTATATGCCTGTTCAGACCATTTCCCACCATGATTAATCTTCAATGAAAAAAGTTCTGGCATGTCTGCAAGGTGAAAAAAACCCAGTTGTCTTAAAACACTACACCATGGAGACACCCACTACGAAACACTACACCATTGAAAACACAAACTAGAGCACATTGAAAACACTACACCATGGAGACACCCACTACGAAACAAAATTTCACTATATAAATCCAACAATTCCAAAAACTTGACAAAATATTTTCACTATATAAACCCTAAAACAAGTACAGAACTTTAATCGGTTTCTCAAAAGTAGGATTCTTACCATATTTAGGTGTTCCAATAATATCTATTAGGCGCTTCCTCCACCCCATCGCCTCCGATTTTGAGCCCTGAACTTCGAGCGACAGCCACTATTGGAAGTTCTTGACTAGTTGAGCGACAATCCTCCTTCGACGACGTTCGAACGACAGCTCTCCTTCGATCTCGTTCGTGCAATGGCTCGATTTTGGTTTTGGGTTTGCTTTTCGGATTTCTGATTTTGGAGTTATGATTTTTCGACTTCTGATTTTTGGTTTTGAAAGCCCGCGTTCCAACGCCTTATTTCTTTAACAATTTAAAAAAAAAAAAAAATTCCAAATTTTAAAAAAAAAAAATTTCCAAATTTAAAAAAAAAAAAATTTTCCAAATTTTTTTAAAATTTTTTTAATTGTCTACAGTGCCACGTCATGCTTTAACAGAGAACTTAACGGAAATACTAACGGAGATATGAAAGTGTCAGCAAAATAAAACTTTAGGTATGAAAGTGAGACGAAAAAAACTAAGGGTAGCAAAGTGAGAATTTCAAGATACTTGAGGGTAGTAAAGTGAGTTTAACCCAATTTTTAATTAAAATGACAAACTTTACCACAACAGGACAAAAAACAAAAAGGCCCACATGCTGAAAACAAAACCCAACATGCAAGCTACAATTTTTTTTCCCAATCTACCCTTGACAGAATCCAAACTTTGTTAACCCAAATATATCACTTTTTAATTACGAAAATGTCATAATTAGTACGATATTAAGCACATAAAAAATTAAATTACAAAACTTTAACTACATACTTGTTGCTAAGCAGATTTTTTACAGCAACAATCGTATTATCCTCCAAAACACTGCGGTAAACAATTCCATAGCTGCCCTCACCAATCACACTCTCGTCAGCAAACCCATTAGTGGAATCCTCAAGCTCTCTGAGAGTGTACCAATAATCCATCCTAATAATGAAGCAACATGAATAGCAAAATTTGAAAAATCTAACAATTCAACAACAAAACCAAACTGCATATCAAATTAAAATTATAAATAAAATCATTCAAATTACATAAGTAGCAATATCCCATCCAATTAATTGGAATCGGGGAGATTGAGGTCCTGAATCACGACGTCGAGGAGGGCGAGCTAGACGAAGATGGCTGCCATGCGGTCGCAGATGAAGATGGTGGCTGTCACGGCGGCGATGGAGGCAAAGAGTGAGAGAGCGTAGGAGGAGAAGAAGAAGAGGATCTTGATGCGGATGAGCGAGATGACGTTGTCGCGGGACTCCTTCTAGACCTGGCGGGCCTCGAATCGCATGGGGGCTAGGCGGGCGAGGGATTCAAGGTGGTAGATGAGGGATTTGAGGGGGTGCGAGGAGAGGGAAAGGGAGAAGAGGAGGAGGGAAAGTAGGAGGGTCGTGACAGCAAAAATGGAAATGAAAGTCTGTTTGTTTCTCGGGAAATTCTTGAGGGAATCGAGGATAACCTTGAGAATCGTTGATTGGTGATCGTGGAAGAAGACGACGACGAGACGGAGGACGATGCCATTGCATAGAGAAGGAAACGGACCAAATAAACGGTGTCAGGGGTAAAATCGAAAACTCCGTAAGCTATTTTGGTTGGGCCAGCCTTATTTGGGTTGGTTTGATGTTGGGCTTGCCTTAACCATTAAACAAAAATTATTAGGGTGTTTTTGGTTAAGTTTCAAAATTTTTATATCCTTTCTATTAGTTTACCTGGACAAAAATGGTACAATTATTACGAACCATCTATTTATTTGCTACAGTTGATTGACTAAACGACCTTAATTTTAATTCATTTTTTGCAGAGATGATCTTTACATAGTGACTTATAATATGAACGGTTCTGATTATAAACATGAAGTTCTTTGAATCGGACACGAAGAATTTTGAGTAGGAATTCCTACTCATCCTTGAGTAGCCAAGCATTGTTCTGTTTTTTTTTTCTCCCACAATTAATGAAGCTATCAATCACATTAAAATGTATTTGGGAGAATATTGGGAAGCAAACAAATTTAATTTGAACGATGATAAATTAAAAACTTGAAGGAGTATGGTTGAATTCCTCCTACTAATAAATAAGTTAAAGTTAACTTTGGTGGTAGTATTAAATCTGATCGTGAGGCTGCTTTGGGTTTCTTAATCAGAAATTCAAATTATTGTCACATTTATTATATCTGGATCATTTTCTAGTGGTTATTCTTTTGTGTTGCATGCTGAAGCTACGATTCTTCGAGAGACGTTACATTGGATAATGTACAGGCGTTTTCTAACGTTTTCAACAAACGTTAAATTAGATAGTACACATGCGTTTCCTAAAGTCAATATTGGAGGAGATTTCAAAAATCTTATCCAGACCATAAAGAAATGCATTCATATTCTTCGGAGAATTGCTTTAGAAATACAAGACATGGAGCATCTTCTTTAGCAAAATTTTCTATACGACTTTTACTGAGACCTGATTATTTCGCCAACATCGGCCATTCTTACCATCAATCTTGTATCTTGTTCAATAAACTTTCCCAGTGAAAGAGCAAATTGAGCTACGCTACGAGCTACTCTATTTACGATATATCTTAGCTTCCTCCACAAGGTTCCCATCAAGCGAAAATTCTAGCATGCTCCGAAGTAAACTTTACTCCGGAAAAAAATCAACGGCTAGATGATGCCTCCAAGTATTCAATGGTGTAGATTAAGGCAACAAATTTACTTGGTAACCGGATCTGCAAGTGGGAGGGAGGAACAGTTGAAAGCAGAAAGAAAAAAAAAAGCACCGATCTTCATGAAGCAGGGGAAGAAGAGGAGTTCCTAAAATCCAGTAAAAACCAAAGGAACCAGGAAGCAGAAGAAACCAGCAAGCAATTAGAAGGCAGGCAACCATAACTGCACAAACAATTGCAGGCAAACCTTGTCTCAGTGTGGACTCTCTGAGGTCGCCGTCGCTCGCTCCCCACCACCAGTACTGGTTCTTGGCGTCACTTCCTGCGACGACCAGTTAGAGTAAGCTTTTCCCAATCCTTCAACTGCTGCGAATCGAACTCAGAGGCTTCGAAATCGACTACCACCGTCTCTGCTCTCCCAAATTAGGTAATTTACTACATTTGCTGTAATATTTGTGAAGCAGTTTGGATTCACTGTTGAAATACGGTTTTCTGATTCCCAATTTGTTGATTCCCAATTTGCCTTGCACTGGTATCTAGTTTGATAAATATCAGTAAATTAGCGTGCAATTGGATGAGGTGCATTCAAAATGTATGTCACTGTTTGGCAATTGCACAGAGGCGATATATGTTTGTATAATTTCCAGTATGTGAATATAGTTCTGTATTCTCATTTTAATGCATGTAATGTGGTTTGTGGGCAATTGAAATTATGCAATTGGGTTTGGGTGTTTGCAAGTGAAATTATGATGAAAAATTGTGGTTATAAAATTAATGTTAATTGTATTGACGGACCTGTTATTGAAATAAAGAAACTAAATAGTTAGTTGCCTTAAAAGGTTTGGGGTTGAAATTGAATTATGGGTTGTGGACTTTCGCTTATTTTGCTCTGTTATTGAACAAAAATTGGGCAAGAAAAGTAATAGTGACTGAAAATATTTATTGTTGGTGGAGAAGGATAATAGTAAGTTGAACTACATAATAATCTCTGCTTCAAATTGAACGATACACATTGATTTTGAAAGACGTATATGACAATTTTCATTCATGGGTTTGCATGCCTAAATTTAGGGTCTTTGATGTTGTGTAGGCATGAATTAAAGTAGAGGAAGATATGGGAAAATATGATCCGATAAGTTAGGCTGTTTGATGTCAAGTGTTGATGGCAACAACAATCTCGTAATGGAAGAGGTGGATAGTGAAACTGAAAATGGGGTAGATAGCGGTGGTATGCTTCAATTTGAGGGAATAGATTTCAATGATTTGAGGAGGGAAGATCTTGAATTGAAGGAATTCAACTCAATTGAGGAAGTAGAAGATTTGTACAATCGATATGCAAAGGCAGTTGGGTTTAGTGTAAGGAAGGACAAAAAGGAGATGAATGTAAGTGGCAAAGTTTCAAGGAGAATATGGGTATGCTCTAAGGAAGGCACAAGAGTTTTGAACAAGAATGTCAATGTTAAGAAGCCTCTCACTAGGGAGAATTGCCCAGCTGTTTTGCAAGTAAATCTTGTGAAGAAGCGTGACACTTATATTGTAAAGAAATTTGAACCAAATCACAATCATGCATTAGCTACTGTACATGAGGCAACATTTCTCCGTTCACACCGGAATGTCACGGAATCGGACTTAGCACAAGGTATTGGAATGTGAAGAGTTGCTATAAGAACATGTCATGTATACGAGTATATGGTGGATCAACCTGGTGGGTATATGAATGTTGGTTTTCAAAGCAAAGATCTGTACAATAAGTTGAATGCGGCACGGAGACAAATTTTACTCGAAGGTGATGCTGAAGCTTCACTTACATACTTGAAAAGCAAAGCTTGTTCTGGTTCTGAATTTTTCTGCAAGTTTAGTGTGGACGAGGAGAATAGGCTTGTGAATTTATTTTGGAGAGATTCAAATTCACTGACTGATTATATGTGCTTTGGGGATGTGATTGAATTTGACAGCACCTACAAAACCAACCATTATGAGAAGCCTTTGATACTTTTAGTGGGTTTAAATCATCATCATGCTAGTACAATATTTGGGTGTGCATATGTGAGGGATGAGTCGGCTGAAACTTTCAAGTGGGTTTTGGAGACATTTATTTTATCTATGAAAGGTAAAAAGCCTAAGATTGTATTGACAGACGGGGATGAAGCAATGCGAAAGGCCGTGGAGATAGTGCTTCCAGGATCAAAGCACAAGCTTTGTGCGTGGCATGTTGCTAGCAATGTGCATGAAAACTTGAAAAATGTCACCGATCCGAACATTAAATCAGAGTTCAATTCTTGTTTGTGGGAACCACTAGAGGTTGATGAATTTGAGGCTCGTTGGAAGGTCATGGAGGAAAATTTCAAACTCAATGAACATCAATTCAAGCTTAAAAGTACGTGGTTGGCTAAGATGTGGGAAAGGCGTCACAGTTGGGCGGAAGCCTACAATAAAGGAGTGTTTTTGGCAGGCATGTCGACCACTCAGCGATCAAAATCCATGAACAAATTTGTGAAGGATTATATTAAAAGTGGGCCTAAGATGTTTGAGTGTGTCCATGCCATCGATAGAGCCCTTGCACGTCTGAGAAACAATGTTGCACGTGATGAATTTAAATTGAACAACTGCACTCCAGTGATGACGACCCAACTGAAATGGTTGGAGCAACATGCAGCTTCAATGTATACTCTAAGTTGTTTCGAATTGGTACGGGATGAGATGATAAGCGCCAGTGCACTAATTAACCCCAACACTCTCAAGTTTGCCCAAAGTGAGATGCATTATATTTCCAAATACTGTGAACCAGATAACATGTGGACATGTGTGTGGCACACTGGGTCCAATGAGGTGCGGATTGAATGTTGTTGCAAAAAGTATGAGACAGATGGGATCCCTTGTTCACACATATTTTGCGTACTGAAATACAGACACATGGATAAAATCCCGGAATCACTCATAATGAAGAGATGGACTAAGGGGGCAAAATCAGATAATACATTTTCACTACACTTAAACAGTGAATCCTCCTTGGCTGTACAAACTGCGAGGTATGGCTATTTGAATGCTTTTTGCAATAAATTATGTTATTCTGCATCAAGGTCAGACGATGGGTTCAAGTTTCTTAGTAATGAATTTCATAGAATGGAAGGGGTTGTGGAAGAGTTGGGGAGAAAACTAGAAGAGACAAATCTTAATTTAGGGAGTGGTCACGAGGAGCACGGTGATGTCATAAAAGATCCTGAAATTGCTAGAACCAAAGGCAGCAAACTTGCTCGAACCAAAGACAGGCGTGGAACTAAACCCAAAGCATGTGGTACCTGCAAGGCAGTGCGGCACAGAGGATATAAATGTTCCATTAGGAAGCAACAAGAGAATAGAAAAGCTACTCAGAATGTTGGTAATGGGAATGATGGTAGCAACAATGACATTGGGCAAGAAGCGGAAAGGAATGTACTATATGGTAGTGAAATGATGTTTGAATCCAACTGGAGTAAGTCATACAATTATAATGGTGCCAGGTCGTACCCCACTGGCATTCCCACAGAATCAGCAAGTGGATCCATGCATGATAACCCATACCCTTATTTTGATGGCATATCTTACGGCAATGACAATCCCATACAAACACCAAGCGGATCATTGTGCAACAGTGAGTGTGGCACGTCACATAACCATTGTAATCATTCTTTTCACAAATATTTGGGTGAAAATTGTTGATTGTCTCTGATTTTGTTTATGGTTTTGATGAACATGATGTATGTAATCCAGTACATTATGAATTGGTATATTTTGACGTTGATTTGGTACTTGTCAGGATGAGCTTATTCTGCAATGTTTTTTTAGGAACTAACCCAGAATGTGGGAGATAACATATGTTTTACATTATAATTATGTCATAAAATGCCGTTTGTTTGCATATATTCGGCCTGCAAAATTACCACGTGCAATTGCATACAGACGTGCAGACAGTATCTCACTGTTTGCCAATTGCATGCACTAAATGAACAATTATAGATAGAAAACCGGCTGAGGATACATGGTACCATTTAACTACACAATCCTTTAAACTCTACTGCCGTATGGATTTGAGAGTGTAAATTATTTAGTGCTCAATTTACTACACTTGTAATGCTAACCCTAGTGCCTTGTGTCTTATGCCTTTGACATGGAAAAGATCGACTGGTCAATTTACTATACAAATCATTTAAAAATTAGCGCCTCGTATGGTATGTCGTGGTTTACTGAGGATGGATTGTTCGACTTACCCCAATTTTCTGGCAAACCTTAGTGCGTTTTGGTGTATGTACTTACGTAATGTATAAGTGCATTACATTTACCCCATTCATTATTGAAACTTAAGTACCTTAGGTAAAATGGCATGAACTATTGGTTACCAAACTAATCAATCAAACCCTAGTGTCTTATGGAATTTGTGATGAACTAATGTATAAGGAACGTTAGCACTAATGAATAGTTCAACAATACCTCAACTTAAACGGTTGAAATATACTAACAACATTTCTAGAGTTCCATTATATATATGTTTCATATAGGATTACCTTACAAAAAAAAATTCCGAATCGAATATCATTTAGTAATAAAATGTATAGAACTTGAAATCACTTTTTAGTCATGAATTATGTGTTTGAATCCATATTAAAAAGTGATGAAACATAATTTTAAATAAAAACATACACATTTGATTTTATTTGAGCAGGAAAGAGAAGTTATAAATATACTAAAACCCAGCCGAGTTGGTACTGTTGTCGTGAACAGTGCTCGTTATGTTGAGTTATTTCGCGATAAATCGCGATTTTTCCTCTTGATATTTTGAAATTTATCATGTTAACAATGGTTTTACTAAAATGCCTATCAACTTCTGCTGTCTCCACCTTTTTTTTCTTTTCTTATTGAACAGGAAGTTCCTATTTTACCCATCTGAGTCGGTAGAAGACTCTAGCGATTTCATAAAACTCCTCTCTCCTTCTTCCCGACAAACTTACCCTCTATTTTCTTCCTCTGTAGACCCCAAATCCGTTCCAATCTTCATCCCTACTATTTATCCTCGCTGTCGTCGTATTTCTTCGTTGTTCATCTCTCGCGTCGCCAGTTTTACCGTTGTGGTGCAGGGCGAGGGAAGAAGACTCTGTATTTTCAGGTTAGTTTGTTTCTTTTCTTTCTCCTTCCTGTGTGTGTATAATTTTATTTGAGAATTTCTCAATTGGGATGTTTGGATTTATATTTTATTTTTCTTCTTTGTTTGAATTTTGGTTTTAGTTTAGATTTATAATTTACTGTGCTTCTC
The DNA here is from genome assembly GCA_018257905.1 of Gillenia trifoliata. Classification (NCBI taxonomy): domain Eukaryota; kingdom Viridiplantae; phylum Streptophyta; class Magnoliopsida; order Rosales; family Rosaceae; genus Gillenia; species Gillenia trifoliata. The sequence continues at coordinate 15,111 of JAEHOF010000316.1, forward strand.
CAACATCTTCTTCTTCTTCCCAAATCCCACACAGTTTTTCCGCCAAGACTGCTTCTGCTCCTCGACTCGTTGCTCCCTCAAACCCGCTTATGCTCCTCGCCTCGCTGCTCAGAAGCTGAAGTTCTCAAGGTTCGATTTTTTATTTTTGGAACTTTGATTTTGTACATATGTTTGCAATTGATTGTCTTCTTTTGAAAAAATGCGAATGGAGAACTAAATTTGGGCTGTGTCATTACTAATTAGTCTTTTTGTTCTTCATTTTACTGAGATTTTTGTTCTTCATATGTTCTGCCCATGTGTGAGAAAATATACTTATGCTTTATTTTTTCTTTTTTTTTTTCTCTGCATCTCTCTCTTCACTCTCGCTCCTCTCCACAACTCACCTTCGCAGCCGACGATGATTTTGACGATTCCGGCGACGTCTGGCCTCGAGATTAGTCTCCAACGACTCCTCAATCAAATTTGCCCCCAAAGTCAGTCACCTTTCGATCTCTCAGTACACTGCTCCAAAGTTCATTCCGTTTTCACCTAAGAATTCTTGGTCACGAACTATCCACACGAAGGTTAGCTATTCTTGGTTATAGTCCATATTCAAATTATCCCCAATTTTGAAATTTTAGAGAATTGATTCATTTTTGTCTTACATGTTTAAGATTCGTTTTCGTGATGGTGATTTAAGGCTGTGAGAACTAGAATTGATGTGGGTAGGCTCCAATTTGCCCAAATTTGGGTAAGCCCTCTGACGTATTGTTGTTGGAATAATTTTGGGTTTTGTTATTTGAAAATTTTAAAATAAAAAAGGGTCTGGCTTTCAGATTTTTTTCCTTTTTAACTCTCTAAATTAGAGAATTTTCCATCAATCCGTCCTCACCCTGTCACCGACATTGTTCTCCGATGCCCCCTGTGCGAATTTATTATTTTGGTGATCCTCTGAGAGATTTGGGTTTTGTGATTCTCTTATAATAATTTTATGATTTGATTCCTCACTTGAAATATTGCTACATATTTTCAGTTTAGTTTAAGAATTTACTAGCTAAACGTCGCCATATTATTTCTTTTTCCAGGGTTATGGTTGATTTTGTCTACCCAAGTTTAAATAATCTTAGGTGATTCTTTCTTTGTTTAGAGTATGATTGATGGTTGACCGAATAGTCGGGTTAGGAGAAGACAAATTTGAAGTCCAGATTTTATTACTTATTGTGGAGAGTTTTTTGATTAAGAACAAAAGAGAATGGTCTTCGTATATTTGGTAGGAACATGTTGATTTCATAGGTCATAAAAGGAAACAATTTGATTCTTAACAGCATCGTAAATTCATGCATGTGCAAACTATTACTCTGTTTATTTTCTCCCCTTTTCCAAATATGATAATTTCTTCTCATTACTTCTATTACTTTTTTTTTTAATGCCAGGGAATACCACCTACGAGTAAAACATTGGATGGCTCGGAAGATGGTGGGTGACTGCTTTGTAAGAAACTTGCTCCGTGGTGGCCATGGGTGAGTTGTGCTAAAGTTCAGTAGTTTTACTTCTTTTACCCCCTTCTGTCATAAGGTGCATGTATAACCTACGGGGATATATTTTTTCTTCACTACAGGTTGCTAATGGGAAGATTCTGCTACTGACAGCTAAAGGGTATTGACAGCGTGTTTGTTTCATTGTATTTAAACTGGTTTCATTTTTTAAATAGACTACCATTTTTGCGATTGTGTTGTTTTCTGCAGAGAGGTGATATCCCATTACAAGGAACTCAATCCAACAAAACGTTTACTGCTCCTAAAAGCACT
>JAEHOF010000150.1:0-44815 GCA_018257905.1 Gillenia trifoliata
GAATGAAATTTTTATACATGAACTATTGATGATGATAAAGAGAATGAACGGTTCGATTATGGCGTTTGTGCAGTGAAATGATGCCACGTTGTCGTGTAAAGAGGAATGGCTAAGCACTGTATAATATGTTAATAACCCTAGAGTGAAGTATTTTGAATGTAACATCAAACATCAAGGCTCGCATGCTGTCTGACAAAACTTGGTTCATAATTGTTCTCAGGGGCTGCTGGAAAAATTGTGAATCATGGAGAGAGCTCCTTCGTTTTGAATGATCCAGCTAAAAATACAGTGTTTCTGTCCTTTGGCTCTGGCATGCGTGCCTGCATTGGCCAGAAATTCGTAATTGAAGGAGTAGCAACATTATTTGCATCATTGCTTGAACACTATGAGGTTTGTACTGTGTTTTTTTAGTTGACGATATTATTACTCCGTTTTTTACTCTCTCTCTCAAACACGTTGAGGTCCATATTTTGTTTATGTGTTTTGTCTTTAGATGTATACTTCAATCTACTATCTTGTCTAATGTTGTTTAAATGTTAATATATTACAGATAAAGCTCCAGCAAGAAGGTCAGGGTATCCCAAAACCAAACGACTTTGCGCTTCAGCTTCTTTCCAGTTCACAGATAGTTTTTGTAAAAAGGGACAACTGAGAGTATGACGAAGCAGAAAGCCTGTGTTGTGGATAAGATGTTTCGCTTCTTTGTCATATGATTATGCATTCCCAGATCAACTTTTTCCCCACCTCGGGTTTGGATGATGGGATCTCTTTTCCGCTCGTTAGCTATTAAAGCGGAGGATATTACATGAGTAAGTTTTGTAGCTCGTGTTTTTTTCCTCTGTTTCTAGAATCGCGCAAGCGCTGGTTTTTAAAAATGTTTTTTTTAAGTACTCTGGGACTACTGTTGTAGCAGAGCCTTGTGGTTTCCGCCGTCGTTGAATTTCCAGCTTCATCTTATATGTTGAACTTTTTTTCTCTCCCAAAAGGCCCAAAAAGGGAGTTCATGTTGTATTTTCAATTAGCTGGGAGAGGATCCCAAGTAAATTGTATATATGTATGTTGTACTATTAAATAGAAGTTTTATAATGTCAAATGGCCTTTCACTGCATTTTATGGCATCCCGGGCGATTTTCTGGAATTTGCATAAACCGGAGTTACAGGATGAATTTTTGATGAGCGATTGTTCGCAGGTTGTTTTTCCGTTTCAAATGCAATGCTCTAGCATTGTTTATGAATGCACGTAGCTTCCCTGGACTCTCCTCCGAGGTAGTGTGGCTGAACGATTTTCATCCGGCCTAGCCAAAAACCCAGACAACAGTTTTTCAATTTCTCATATTTCGGCCATCAGAGAAGTTGAATAAATTGGTGTTAAGGTTTCATCTCCCTCCCTCGGCAGGTGACAATGAAAAATGTATTTTTTTGGGGTCCACGCAAATTGAAAGTGTGTTCGCTAGAGTTCTTTCTACTATACATCAATGTAGTATTAGTTCCTGCATGGCTGCCCACAAACACTATCAAAACAGTATTAGTTCTACAGAACAATTCTCTCTAGGCATGTCAAATGTTTCGAGAGGTTCAAATCCGAGATGCGTCGGTCAGACCCATCTCTCTTTTCTTGCACTCCAAGCATTCGTTCCCAACAAGTCACTTCCCCTTTGGAAAGTGCCCACAAGGTGTTTGGTGAAATGCCTGACCGAAATGTGACTCTGTGGAATGCGTGGTCACAGGCTTTGGAATTGTGTTAAAAAATGCACCAGTTGGGGTTTTGCCTGATGAGTTAATAAAATATTTCATCCGGGTGATGAGAGTTGTGCTTTTTGCTCTCATGTTCGTGGGATCACAGAAAAAGTTGTCAGAGAACCGTGTGGGACCCCATCAACATTTGCTAATCGTGGCAGTGGCACACACTTGATTACTCCAAGTCAACGAAATTGAGTTAGACATCATTCATCTTAATTGACTTTCAGAACTACCTGCATTTTCAGCAAAAACGTTTTCCAGATTCCATATCTGTGAGACTCAAAAACTGGTAGTACGTGATCGAAACCTTTCAAGAATCGAAACATGGCTGGAGCTTTGTTCGGAGAGGCGTTTCTCTCTGCTTCCATGCGGGTGCTGTGCGGCAACATTGGTTCAGGCGAGTTCATGGAGTTGTTCCGTGGAAAGAAACTTGATGAGTAGCTGATGAGGAAACTGAAGATAACGCTATGGAGCCTTAAGCGCTGTGCTGAATGACGCGGAGGAGAAGCAGATCACAAACCGTTATGTGACAGCGTGGCTTGGTGAGCTTCAAGATGCTTTGTCTTTGATGCAGAGGGCGTCGTGGATGAGATCAACATTGAAGTTTTTGCGATGCAAGGTAGGGAAGCTGGTGAATACCAAACTGTGAAAGTCCAGGTGTGGAACTTCCTCTCTACTTCTCTTAATCCTTTTTATCAATGCATGGATAATTTGAGATTACAGTGATAATTGAAGATTAGAACACCTAGCAAAACAAAAAGATGTCTGGTTTGAAAGAAGATGTTCGAGGGAAGGGTTTGCGACGAACTCCAACAACTTCATTGGTTGATAGTCTTGGGTGTTTGGCAGGGATGAAGATAAAGAAAAAGTTAGTGAAGCTATTGTTATCAGATAATGATGCAAGCAACAAGGATGTGTCTGTCATCGCCATTGTGGGAGTGAGGCGGGGTTGGCAAGACAACCTGCTCAGCTCAAGCACATAATGATGGAGACGTGAAAAGGCATTTTCAACCTTAGAACATGGGCTTATGTGTATGAAGATTTCGATATTTGTTAGGGTAGCTAAAACCATTCTTCAGTCTGTCACTTCAAAACTTTATTAGTAATGACACAATTTTTCTTCAAGTTGAACTAGAAAAACATCTGAGGGAAATAAATTTTGTTCGTGTTGGATGATCTTTGGAATGAGAACTGTAAAAGTTGGAGTATGCAGACATCCTTTCACTTTTGGGGCAAGGAAGTAGGGTTGTCGTGACAACATGGAATGAGTGTTGCATCTGGCATGCACACAGTTCCTATTCACTATTTGGAACGGCTGTCCGATGAGGATTGCTGGTTGTTACTTTCAAAACATGCATTTGAAAATGGAAGCCCGAGTGCACATCCAGACCTAGAAGAAATTAGTAAGAAAATTGCTACCGCAAGTGCAATGGTTTGCCTTTAGCTGCAAAGCAGTGGGTGGTCTCTTACGCTTTAAAGCAAATGATGAGCAATGGAATGGCATATTAAACAACAAATTTTGGGAGCTGCCTCATGACAAATGTAAAACTCTTCCAGCTCTAAGATTGAGTTACTATTATCTCCCATCTCATTTAAGCGATGTTTTGCTTATTGTGCACTTTTTCCCGAAGAGTCTGAATTGAAAGGGAAGACTTACTTCTACTTTTGAGTTGAAATTGAGGGTTCTAACCTTTGTAAACCCTCTGTGTTTATTCTCCAATGTCTGCCGAGGTACACCGACCAATTTTCGGACAAATTGTGGTAAATCTTGGATCAAAACGTCAATTTCTGAGCTTAGGTGAGTGTTGCAAACCTTGTGTACGAGTTTGGTCAAAAAATACGTGAAAACTAGCTGATTTGGGGCTCTGCAACCATTTCTGGAAAATTTGTGGAATCCGGCATAGATTCCTGCGGCAGAGCACAACGGTCGGTGGCGAGGTTAACGGTGATAGAGGCAGAGGTGACGGAATCCGTTAAGTCTAGTACAATCTCGGACTGCGAAGGCATATTCCATCCATCCTCTTCTGTTTACACGCGGGGGCGCGTGAACTAGCCTCACCGGCAAGTGGCGCAGCACTGCTTGCCACGTGGCATCACCTAACGACGACTGTCACCACACCGGTGCAGCTGGATGGTGACGACTGCGACGGCGGCGAGTACGGCTGTGCATTCCCCAACGACCAGGTGGCGTGTAACGGCGCGTGGCAACTCGTGGAACCAGAGACCTAACCCAAGTTCTTTAGACGGTTCCGAATCACATGGAGCACTGTCTTTACTACTTCGGAGGTACTTGACACTTATGACAGTTAGGAACTTTATTGTTCATTAAAGTGACTAAGGAAATTGATACAGGTGCAAGTTCAGCTAATTCCAACAAACGGAAGGCGCCTGTTGATAAAGTTGCATGCCATTGATGTTAGCCTCATATGAGACTAACTTTAGTTTTGATTTGAGTAGATGACATTAGAATGATATTGATATTACGTTTTATTATTGAGTATAATTTTATTTGCGGTCGTAGGATAGTTGCATGTGTTTATATTTCTAGTAGATGCTAGATATACATTATGTCATATATTGAGTATAGTTTTATTTGCAGTCGTAGGATAATTGCATGTGTTTATATTTCTAGTAGATGCTAGATATACGTTAGTGAGATAGATTACTAGTGGGTTAATTACACTAACACTCCTAAGGTTTAAATTTAATTTCACATCACCCCTTTAAAGATGAATTTACCCTTGTATATAATTACTTAGAATAAAAAAAATGTTTATAAATAAATAGAAAAAAAAATCAAATTAAAAAAACCCACATCAAACATAAAAAAAAAGGCCAAATTGTAGAAATTCCTTTATGCTTTGAATTCTGGGATTCGTGTGTGTTGTGTTTTTGGTTTTGGTATTGACTATTGCCTATTGGCCGGTGACTTCCATCAGTTTTATTCCAGTTGCCAAATGAAATTCTGCCGCTTAATTCAATACCTATTTATACCATCTCCAATAGAGGGTTAAAGTCTAAATTTTTAGCTCAAAAAATTTAGAACTTAACCCAGAAACAGTTTTTCTTCTCTAATGGTTTTGGGTTAAAATTTTAGCCCGAGATTAATAAAGAATGATTTTAGCCTAATTTTTTTTCAGTAACTGCTTGAAAAATAAAATTGATGTAGATTATCTTAATTTATTTTTATGAACATTTTAACCTAAAAATATTTAAATTCCGATAGTTAATGAAAAATCACATAACCTACCCCATGAAAGTCATGGAATTATCATAATTAAAACACTACATGAAGATTAATAAACAATAATTATAACACTAAACAAAAAAATTATTTTGGAAGTGGGTAGAAAGAAAAATTTGAAGAATTGTATGAGAAAAATGAATTTTGTGTGGATGTTTGAACAAAAACATAGGTATTTATAGAGTTTTTGGGTGAATTTTAATTTAAATAATTTTTCTTAATTGTTTCAACAATTGAATTTAACTTTGGGCCGTTAGATTTGTTTTTTTTACCGTTAGATCATATTCTATCTCAGCCGTTTGATTTAATGTATTTATAAATTAGTTTTTATTTTATTTTTTTAAATTGCATTTGGACCGTTGGATCAACCAACGGTCCAATGATCGTGGCCGTTGATGAAAAATAGCCGTTAGGTTTCGTGGACTGGGTGGCCGACAGGCTGTCAGCCGTGGGTCCCTCCACGCTGCAACCTTATCGCGTGATGGGCATGTGGCACGTCAGCGCCTGCTGCTTTCCACTTTTTCAGAGCGCGTGTACGCGCAAAGCTGAGCTGTAACATCCCGTAAAAAGTTTATTATAAAATAATTTCCGAGGGATATTGTGGACACGTGCGTGATTATTTTGTACACGGGATCGTGTGATCTTACTGTTTTGATGGGTGCACAATATCCGCAAAACCCAAAATATCCCTTTTTCCTTTTTCTTCCCCGTCTGATTTTTCCCTTACCCTCATTTCCATTTTTTCTTATTTTTCTCATTTCTCTCTCGTTCTCACTGTATGTGCGCAGTGCACGTTACCGAAAACCCGTCGAACCAAGGCGAACTAAAATCATCACCATCTTCGTCTCGACGCCCTGGACTCAACGGTGCAAACCGTTCGTCTAAACTCCAACTGTTTGACGAGAAAAGCTCATGGAAGAACCGGACCTTCCCGGCGATTTTCTCGCCAGTCTAGACCGATGTGAGGTTTCTAACTACCACCATTGGGTTCCTCTCGTTGAGTAGATGAAATTTCATATGTGGTTTGCTTGATTTGGTTGAGTTTTGACGTAGATCGGCGAAGCTACATTACCCACGGCCTTTCGAGGCAATTACAGGCCATTTCCTGAGCTTGTACGGCCAAACCAAAGGTACACCGTCATTCTACTCCTCTCTAGCTTCATTTTGACATAAAAAAACGTGAAATTTGACTAAGAAATGAAGAAGTTATGGCGATTTGAAGATTTCCCAGTTTTTCGGCGAGTTGGTCAGCGGCAGACGGCCCCCGGAAAAAGTTGCAGCGGCGACCTGCGCTAACGTCAGCGATGATGTCAGCAACTGGTCCAGACGGGGCGAGTGATGTCAGCAATGACGTCAGCAATCGGTCCAATCAGGCCGGCGATATCAGCAAACCGAGAATATTCCTGGAATATTCTTTTTAACAACATTAGGAATATTCCGTTAGATCTAACGCCGTTAGTTTGTTGGAAATGTGCCCTAAAACCAATCATATGATGATACTTTACGGACATTTCAAATGTTAAACTAATTTAGTTTAATATAAAGGGCATAGATTATTGTTTATAGTAGTCTCATATAAATGTTATATGCTTAAACAATAAGTCCAAGGAATATGTGCTTAGTAGAATGTAATCTAAACAAGTTAGGTTCATGAGACCATTCTCGATCATAGACATATCCTAAACGTTCCTGATGAATAGGATTGTTCAATTGGGCATTGACAGTCCGTTAAGATCAGTACATGTTATGTCTTCTCTCCGGGAGAGTGACTAGTCTCGAGTCATTGGTGTAACTGACACCAAGACAAGCATGTAGGTGCTCAATATAGAGTGAGTCCACTGAACACGATCAACGATGAGTTTTCATGATCATGTCACATGAGAACTCATAGTTGGGATAATGCAAATTAGTCCTTTGACCTGAAGCATCACAGTTGTCTTGTGGCGAGGTCCTTGATCTTTGATTATGTCAAAGTCACCCCATCCGAGGGTGTCCACGGCATAGTTGGGGTTAAGCTACTTAGCCATGGAGGCAAGTGAATGCGCAACAAGGGATCTCTAACCTTCAAACCGTTTGAGGGAGAATACTCTATGATATGATTAAGAATCTCTGGCCAGAGTATGAATAAGATTTAGGACATCTTTCCAAATCATATTCAAGGTAATCATATAAGTAAATGAATCACATTGGATAGTAGACATGAATAAACTATCAAACCAAACAATGTGGTCTAAAGTATTGTATTAGAGAAGGACCGTATTGCATTGCAATCCTAACTGAATAGGTTCTCCACCTCTTCTGATTAGCTTGGGTAGCCATGACATGCTGCTAGGTGTCACTCATGGTTTGTGGATGCCCTATAAGTGTATAATCACTTAAGGGAGAATTGAAAGTATGTTTCAATTCAGAATTGATTTGAAAGAGTTCTAATCCTCCACTGCCTCGCTAAAAGGAACCTAATGGATCGTACACCGAGTAAGGTAGAGTTTGATGAAACAATGGAGATGAGTAAGAATAATTAAATGGTTTAATTATTTATGGCAAGGATTAATTAATATGTTAATTAATCAAACGAATAAGTTCGTTATAGACCTCGGGTTAGTTTTGGGCTTCAAGGCCCAATGGGCTTCGAACGTCAAGCCCATTGACTTAAGTTGTATGACAACTTAATGACTAATAATACATTAGGGCCCAAAGAGCCCAATGAACCCACATGGCCGGCCATTTGAGAATGTGTAGCAAACTTGCTTTAATTGCAAGTTTGCCACTACATTATGGAAATGATATAAAACAAGTTTATAACATTTCACACTTAGAGGTTTTCTTTTGGGAGAATGGTTGAGCATGAAAATGCTCTCTTCTCTCAAAGAGGCCGGCTCCCTAGAGGGATTTAGCTAGCAATCTATTTCCTCTAGGACACTCATCTTCTCATCAAGGCTCTCCTTGGTGTGGAGACTTAGAGGTTCTCTATTTTGGAAACTTGGAGAATCCGATTCATCCATCATCATCCAAGCAAGGAATGAAGGCCCTCTCCATGGGTGATTAGCCTTTGCTTATGCAAAGAGGAATCTACAAAGGTATAAGATTTCTCAACTCAAAATTGTTTTGTTTTGAGTCTTGGTTCACCATATCTACTAGGCTTTGAATTTTCTTGGGTAAAGTTTCGTTTTAAGTGCATAGAAGCATGTTTCCGCCTTTAATTGTTAAATGCATGCTTAATGATGTTGCTTAATGAACTTGGTTAATCCACAAATTTCCCTTCATAGTTGACGCTGTTAGTTTGACTGGCGTGTTGACCCAGCGTGTGAGCCACGCGTAAGCCCAAGCTAGCCCGTGCATGAGCCGTGCGTGAGGGCGCGTGGGGCACTATTTTTCAATTCCTTCAACGTGAGGCGACTCATGACGATGCGTACTACCTCTGGGCAGTACGTATGGTATTTTTACGGAGTGTTTCGGACCTCCGTGTTGAGCAAACAAGGGATAGGTTTAATTAATTATTTTAATTAGTAACCTTTTTGAGTTTAATCATTACTATAGTGATATCTCATATAAGTGAGACTTATCTAGAGGACTACCGGACTACCCAGGGCAGGGGGGCTACGACCCCGCTACTTACAGGTGAGTGAGTGGGTCTTTGTTTTGATAAATGTATTATTATGTATGGTTTTCAATGCTTTCTGTATTTTGTTAGCCTGACTCTTATTATATGCGAATGTTGGAAGTAGAACATTTGTATTATATTGCCATACATATTTATATATTGTTGCTCATCAGTAGATGTATAACATCTCAGGTATCAGTACTCAGTCTTGTGGCCAGAACTAGCCTTGACGTTTGGAGATGTCACTACCAGTACCGCTACTCAACTTTGGATCCATTATAGGTACTAGCCTGTTCTAGGTTGCACTAGGCAACTCGAACTTGTGTGATGCACTTTGTGCATAGCGATTAGCGCTAGACTCGCGTCATTGTAGTACTCAGCGTATTACTTATATACCTAGCATGTTCCTTATAGTTAATCTACTTGGGCTTGTGTGTGTTTACATATGGATGAGCAGTCAGTCATTGATTTTCGGGGAGTACCCGTATTACTATTATAGTATTTTGAGGATCATACCGGGGAGTATGATGTTTTTCAAAAACTATACATGTTTTCCAGCGAGGGGATAGTGTGCTTTTGAAAACAAAGGTTTTATCAAACTTTGCTTTTTGACCCACTCACCTTTTTATGTTTTGCGTCCATCCAGGTCTTAGTGGCGGATTCGATTACCAGTGAGATGTGGGCTTACTTCGATTGTGGTTGGTGGTTTTGACACTTTCTCCGGATTATGTAGGATTCACTCCTACTTTTAGTTAATTTCTACTTATCCATCCTCACGAGGATGTGAATGTTTATATTCCTTGCACTATTTACTATGCTATGACTGTTATGCACCTGTAATAATGGGTTTTACCCATCACCTTGCTCTTACTTCCGCTTCCAACTCTAAATCTTTTCACTTTTTCTCATAAACATGCATAATTGGCTTTCGTCACTGAACACGTGTCGGCCAGTACTTCCCAACACCTGGCGTGTTAGGATCGAGATGTGTCATGAGCCACCAGCCTTAACCTAGTGGGAATTCTGGTGGGAATTTGGTCCAATTTTAGAATTTATCTCAAACTCAAATTTTAGCCCAATTGTTGGAAGAGATTTGGGGGAGTTTAAGTTCTAAATTTTGAACTTTAACCTAACTATTGGAGATGGTTTTATGGTTTGATTCATACTCTCCTTGCTTTTTGAGAAGAGAAGAAGAAAGGAGAACAAAGACGACAATGAACAATTCTCCTCCTATGGTTTACGATTTTATCAGAAATAATGATTTCATTTGATCATTTATAATTCCTAGGAATCAAAAATCCACCAAAACCCAGAACCAAAAATCGGAATTGCAAGGATGGGCGATTGGGAAGGTCGATTCTTGAAGCACCTCAAACGATGATAGCTTGAAAGGGTTTCATTTGTTTTATTTAACGTTTCATGTAATTTTTTTAATTTGATTTATTTTTCTACTTATTTATAAAGATTTTATTATTCTAAGTAATTAAATACAAGGTCTTTAAGGGGGTGATGTGAAAGTGAATTAAAACTCCAGGGGATGTTAGTGTAATTTTTCAAACGTGAGGGGGCTTTGTGAAAACACGATAAACCTTTGGGGGTGTTAGTGTAATTAGCCAGATAGCTAGTAAATGCTAGCATTACACATGTAGACGCTCATGTACATACGTGTGCATGTACTTGCACTAGTAGATACTAGTAATGTATTGCAATTCCTCTGGTATGATCTCTGATTTATAATTGGCATGTTTTCAAACTATATATGTAGTAGATACTAGTATGTAGTTTTATATTATACAATTTTTCTAAAATGGGGGTTAGTACGTTTGAAATGTTTTTGACTAGATAAATGATTATGATCCATTCATACTTTGTTTTTCACCCCTCAAGACCTATTGGGACGAAAGTGGATGTTGACGACGACGAGTGGGCTTGACAGTAGTACTTCTCCCTACATAGTAGGATGATTTACTTGCTGTTTTTATCTAGTTGTAAAATAAAATAGCCAAACTTGTGGTTATACTTGCACATGCATGTTTACTTGCAGATACTGTTGCTTTACTACTGCTATGCTCTCAACTATGCGACATGTAATAAAAAGGATGAACCTTATTGTGTCCCCAAGTGGGGAGGTTGTGTTTAGATTAACTTTACTTGCAGGACAATTTAGGTTTACTACTTTTGCAGGGGAGATTCGTCTAATCTTTAGTGGAATTGAACTGAAAGTTTTAATTGTCACATTATTTATAATCTTTACCTATGGCTTCCTCACTACTTTGTGATGGCCAACACATCTTTGTCCTTAGTTTGACAGCTAATCAGGTCGCAGTGTGTCAGGGGAGGGAAGGATCGCCATTGAAATCGGATCTGTATTACATAATGAATGTCATTGTATTAGAGACAATTCACTCAAACTTCTAAGTGATAAGTTATAACAAACACTTGGTGTGCATGCACAAAAGAAAGAGAGAGGAAGAGAGAGAGGTTCTTAAAAATTTATCACCTGGAATTTGTAGTGAGGAGTGAGGACCTGAGGTCGAACTTAGAGAGAGAGAGATAAATGGTATGCACACACAAAAAAAGAGGCTTATGTATGGTTATCACAAAGCTTTTGATTGTTGCTCAAGGCTTTTGTAAGGTTGGCATTTGATTCTCCTTTTTATTAGAGACAAGAAGAGAGTCCACTAGAAATAACATGGGTTCAAATTATTAAAAAGTATAGTCTCTAAAATCCAAACTAGACCAAAACAAGATTAAAACCAGTCAACAAGCCTTTGTTTAGAACCCATGATTTTTCATAAGGCAATCTCATAAGTAATGGGAGAACATTTGGTAAGTAAGGTGAAAATGAGCCATTGCGGTTGGTAAGGTATGAAATTTTCAGACTGTCTAAAACTCTAAAATTGCTAAATTTCTGCCAGTATGGACGTAAATGGGGTGAAATGGCTCAATTTTGGCAGCTCTAGGAGGTAAAGTGAGATTAAAGGGTAATTTCAGGGAGCAAATTAATAAATAAGCAAAGTTGAAACTACTTAAGTCTTGTTTGCAAGAATAAAACTCTACAATTTTTGGCAATGAGCATCTTTGTGTTTCTTCTTCGAGACATTATTTAAGGGGGGTGTATTGTATTTAGATTTATATAGAATTTTGCATAGATGTTTTATGTGATAGACTTTGTAGATTTCGTGGACTTTTATTGACTATTTGAAACTCCATAAAATCCACCGACTTTTTTATGCTAGACTTCTATAGATTTTTTAGAGTTTAATGTGAGTTCAAAATAACTTACCAGACTTTGAGAAACCAATTAGGAGTAGGCAAAGGTACACTTATGTAATGTTATTTTTTCTGCTATGACCAAAATTGTTAGACATGTGAAAAAATCCTTAACTCATGAACATTATATTTTTTGTATATTCTAAATTGTAAGTCGTGTGTTTCTAATGTGGTGTTGGGGTGGTGAAGAGCGAAGGTGGGGATGGTGATCAACATAGGAGGTTTTGTACGATGATGATGGGTATGACAAGGTGGTGGTAGAAAAACAGATATAATAGTTGGTAGTAGTGGTGACGACAGTGGCAATGTCAACAATAGGGTAGTGGGGATGATCACGGTTAAAGTGGTGAAAGTGAAAATAGTGATCCTCATTGCATTATGGTGAGTGGAGGAGTATATCAATACAGAAGTGAGAAAAAAAAGTCTATCAAAATCTTAGGAGGAGATGTTGAATTTGCTATGACAAAAAACATGCCATAAAAAGTGACACATCCCGACCCGGATGTACACGTGGACACCCAAAAGTCGGATGTGCTGGCCGACACCACGTAGGGTGACGAAAGCCAATTTGAAGAAATAAGGAATAATTTGAATGAATTTAAAGGTCCAAGTGTAAACATGTGTACGGGTAGAAAGAATAGTTACAATAACAGTACAAAGTACGGAATACAGAAGTTTTTACAATTACCAAGAATTTAAAAGCTTGTCATACCACCGCCTCAAACGCAGACAGCTCCAGCCACTTAACCTGGAGGGGCGCAAAACAGAAGGGTGAGTGGGCCATAGATAGTTATTTTTGTGAAAACCTTTCCTTTTTGAAAATAGTAACCCCTTGCTGTAAAACAAGTACGAAGTTTCGGAAAACTGTTCTTGAAAACGTACTATAATAGTAGGTAGAAAGTCAAGGTAAGTACGGAAATATACTTACCGTCCGAAACGGCAGGAAGCTACCGTTCGGCATGAAAAATACTTTATCAAAAAGTTCGTAAAATAAGATTATACGGAAAACCCATAAATCAAATAGAAGTATCCGTGGCATTAGTGAAAATCAGAGATAAGTCACAATCAATCTATAAGATAAACGCTCGTTTAGGCAGGGCAGACACACGAGTTCATACAGATATATTCTGTCATGAACAGGCTGGGTGTATAAATAATGGTACGCTCATGTACTACGATCACGTGAAGCTGGCGCATAAGCGCATCACAACGAGTTCGAGTCGCCCATGCGACCTAGAACAGGCTGGCACCTACTATGGATCCATAGTGAGCGTATCGGTACGTGTGAACAATCACGTGAAGGCTGGTCCCTGGCTCGGGACAGTACAATCAACACCGTGTAAGCCTCCCAGGTTGAGCGTGCAAAAACATGCCATGGAGTATCTTAAAATAAAACAAGTGAGGTAATTTCCCTTTTTGGGATAACCTTAAAACAGTCAATATATAAGGTATCCTCGGGTGCCGTATCCGGAATACCAAGCGTACAACTATAATACGTGAAATACCAAGAATACGCCACATGGGTACCAAGGTATAGAAATACCAACTTAATGGTAAACTAGGTGAACCCAAAATACAGTAGGAAATTACCATTTCCAAGGTTCACCCGAATACGGCCCAAGGCCGTCAGATAGGTATAAAACCCATAATCACAAGTAGGCACAATATCAATTAATTTCCTAAAACCCCCTAAAATATGGCTGGTTCAATACAAGCAATACGCGTACAAAAATAATACGGAAATCACCAATTTAATGGTGTAATTCCCAAATGGAAGTGTAGGCCAAAGCCCACTAATTTCCACGGTCTAACGAAATACTGAGTCTAAACTAGTAAATCGAGTAAATACCACTAAGCACAAGGTCTACCAAAAATACGAGAATAGATAACCATCAGAAACCATTTAAAACCATAGTAATAATGTAGGCATTAATTAAATATAATTTCCCAAATTAAAACACATTTAAATAATAGGGAAAGGGCCCACTCACAAATACCGAAGCCGGGAAGTCCAAACGTACCTCCTCCGAACGCCACGGGTCGCCAAAACCTATTTTTAAAACCCACGAATTAGTAAAGTACTCAAAATTACGAAGAAAACGGCGTTTGGAAACCCGAAACCCGAAAACGGAGTTTCGGGGTCGAAAACCCCAAAACCGCCGCCGTGGGCCGCCGTGCGCTGTCGCACGCGCCGCCACACGCTGCCGTTTGGTCTCACGCGCCGCCACGCGCGGCGGTGAGGTCACACGCGCCCTCAAGCGCCGCCAAACGCCGGTGGAGTCCACCACGCGCCGGTCACGCGCTCACGCGCCGGTGACTGACGCCGTTACTGTGCCGTCAGAGTTAACAGAATATTCCAACGGCGTTAGAATATTCCGTTAACGCCGTTAAGTTTAACGGACGGAATATACCTTGGAATATTTCGGTCCAAACCGGGTTTGGACTGGGTTGATGACGTCATCACCGGTTTGCTGACGTCAGGGCCGGGTCGGCTGACGTCAGCTCGCTGGTGACTCTGCAACTTCCGCCCGCCGTGCGACGCTCGCCGGCGCCGGAATCTGGAAAACTTGCCGGAAATCTGGAAATTTTGTAACTTTTTCAATTCTCAACCGTTTTTCATGAAATTGGTACCAAAATGAAGCTTGAGTTGAGGGGGAGTTCGAATTTACCTAGAGTTGGCCCAAAAAGTGGCCGGAGGTGGCCGGAATTAGCCTCGAAAGGATCGGCCATATTTTGATTCCTTCGATCTCGACCAGATTTTTACATGCAGACCTTGGGCCTAGTTCCCAAGGCTCCCAGGAGTGAATTTGTGATGATTTCGAGTTGGATCGAGGTCTGAATCGAGGTGATTGGCCGAGAAAGCCTTGCCGGAAAAATCTGAAATTTCTGGGTTTTCTGGTTCTGCAGCTTTTCTGGGTTTTCGAGGGACTGGCTTTGCTCGAGGGGGATGGTGGTGAAGCCCACCAGTGAGATCGAGCTGAGGTAAGGTCGAGGAGAGGAGGGTGGTGGAAACCTGGGTGTCTTGAGTAGTTTTTAGGTGTTTTTGGTTTTCTGCAAAAACATGCAGACATGATCTGAGTGTGGTCGGGGAGGAAAGGCAGAGAGGAGAGTAGAGACTGAGATAATAGGCTGGGCTTATTGGGTCCACTGGGCCCAAGCCCAAATTTAGAACACAAAACCAATTAACGGAACGTTAAAAGATTAACGTCCGAAAACATTCAATCGAACTCCAAATGTCGTCCCGATCGCGCCTACGAGTCCGTATCGACGAGCACGTCGAGAAAATACAAGTGGAAGCGTCGTACGAGTTATGATGCAAAAGTCAACCGAAAGGTCAACCAAGGGCAAAATCGTCATTTTGCACCTCCGGGAATAAAATAGTATTATATCCCGGTACGGGTGTAACAAAAAGCCTAAAAGTCTATGACTTTTTTAAAATTCTTTAAAATTAATGAACTTTTGAATATATTTAAACTTTTGTAGACTCGCAAAAAGTCATAATTGAATATCACGAGATTTTTATACACTTTTTAGAACTCATAAAAAGTTTTTATTCAGTACATGATGACTTTTATTGACTCTATAAAAGTCTATATTGAATACACCTGGATTCAATAGTCAAACAAAGTCCATCAAACTCCATATACAATACACCCTCCTTAGTACATATTAAGAGTACATACTACACCGTTTCTTGTATTGAAAGTTATACACACAAAAAAATACATAAAAGAGCTCTTCAGCATTGTAGGGAATAATTGAATTTGAACGCGAACAATACCACACATCCTCCTCCTCCAAGTTGACACGACACCCAAATCGTTCTAATCTCCAAATCTTTCAATATTCCATTAACTTCCATAGAGATTTGGATTTTGAGCCAAACCCTACCATGTCAGTCATGTTGATTCAGTCTTTATAGTTCAGCACCGCCCTTTTGTTTTCTTTCTGTAATGGTCAATTTTCTTATAAAAATAGAGAGTATTTTTGTTATTCACTTCAAAGTGATAATAATGCTCACCACCTTATTTATTACCGTTAAATAAATTTAAATTTTATAATTTATATAATAAATAGACATAAATTTCAAAATTTAAACTCATACAATAATAAATTAAGCGGTGTGCACCCATACAAAAAATGAAAGAAAAGTTACAGGTACCCAAACGTGGCTGCATCATCCCCTCCAATCAACCAAACAAAACGACACGCGCAAACTAAGACAAGTCAGACATACTAACACTAAAAAAGTCCAACTCCCAACTCGCAACCCTTTATTTCTTTATATTTTATACTTGTATCGATTACGATCACGCCATCTCTGTTATCGAGTCGAGTGTTTTCTCTTCTGCTATGAGAAAATGACATCCTCTTCCTCTTCTTCCTCATGCGGATCAAACACCCTGCTAACAATTCTCTTCCATTTTTCGAGATCCAGAGCTTGTGATTCCGACGACGAAAGTTGCTGTCGAGTTCTGCTCAGAGACTTGGCCACCAGAGAATTCAATGCCTTCCTTTGGGTTTCCCTCATCGCCGTCACCGCTCTCTTGCTCGCAAGGGTTTTTAAGCTGCTCTGCTTGTGGGTGAAGGCGAGGTCCATCCCCGGGCCGCCCTGCCCCTCCTTCTACGGTCTCCACCAGCTCCTTTCCCGCGAAAATTTTACCGGTCTGTGCAGCTCTCAATCTCTAATGCCTTTTCTGTTATTTGGTTTTTGTAGTTAAGTAGAGTAGATTAGCTTTGTTGGATTCAGCTCAAATTTGCGATTTTGGTTGCTGAGATAATAAATCGAAGTGAAAGTTTTGCTTATTGTTCCTGTTTCTGGGTTTTCATCAAAATTAAAATTAAAGTGGAATTCCAGGAATATAAGCAAACAAGGTTTTTGGGTTTTCTCAAAAGTTTTGAAATTGAAGTAGAAATGTAGTAATATATGTAAAATTGTAAAAAGGGTTTCTGGGCTTTTATCAAAATTTAAAATTGAAGTAGAACACCAGGAATATAAGTAAAGGAATGTTTTTGGGTTTTCATCAAAATTTGAAATTGAAGTAGAACACTAGTTATTAAGTTGAAATTTAGAAATTTAAGTAGAACATTAGGAATATAAGCTGAAGGAAGGAGAATCGATACAAATTTCATTGATTTTGTTGAGTTTTCCGAGGTTCCTCAAAAAAATGAGGAGGTTGAGGAGTGGAAAATACATTTATTTTTGGTGATTGTGAATTTGTGATATGGGATAGAGTGAAAAATTTAACTGATTACTGTTTTCGTTTGGCATTGATCAGATGTGTTGTCGGGTTTGCACAAGAAATACGGGTCTGTTGTCAAGTTGTGGTTGGGTCCGACTGAGCTATTAGTGTCAATAAAGGATCCAACTCTGATCAAAGAGATGCTACTAAAGGCTGCTGATAAATTGCCTTGGACTGGAAGGGCATTCCATTTGGCCTTTGGAAGGTCGAGCCTCTTTGCGTCCTCTTTTGAGATGGTATGAGCTCCGTTTTATGCCCCACTATATTTCTGCTTCTTTTACTTGTGTATTTGTAATGCTTATAAGCTTACTATGTTGTACCGGTGTCTTGTGTATGCATTGAGATTGCAAAACAGTAATGTCAGAAAGAAAAGTGCCTATGTTTTTGCTTCTGCGTGTAGGTGCTATTACTCGATGGAATTTTATTGACAGAATGTTAATCATGGCATCAGGAGTTGAGAACAATACGAACTATGAAAGCAGTAAACTGACTGCCTTATCAATTATCATCAGCTTATCTGCTGGTCTTACTTGAAATACTTGGGAAAGGAAAAAGGGAAGAAAAAGAAAGAAATAAACTAAACTAAACGATTAGTTTGTTGATCACCACTGGTTCTCCTATAGATTATCTGTACAATGTCAGTGGTCTTCCATAGTAAAAGGATTTTTAAATTAGATATATTACTGCCTTGTTGAAAGCGCGAAAAAGTTTTTCCCAATGTAATCTCAAACTTTGATTGGTCTATGCATGTTACATATGGAATTAATAACTTCGACTAAGCTGGAGCTATCTATGCTACATGTCAGATATAATTGATACTATTTTGTATCGTACTAAAAGGTTGATAAAATTTATTATCAATTATTTGTTTATCATGGATGATGGCTTGCCAAAGACTGAATTAAAAACTTCACAATTTTTCTTGCATAATTATTCCCAATTTCATCTGGCAACATTCGTTGTCTTTTCCTGAATGACATTTCTCATTTGCAGGCACAAAAGAAAAGGGAAACATTATTCACAGAATTAAGTGGAAAATTTCTTGAGAGCGAAAATGTGATTCGTAGAAAGGCTGTGGACTGTATCTTGGAGAGGTTACAAGCTTATACGGCTAAAGCCAGTGTTGACAGTAAAATAGTTTCTCAACATATGGCTTTTACCATGTTAGGAGCCACACTCTTTGGAGATGCTTTTTTAGCTTGGGCTAATGCAAATGTCTATGAGGAGCTCCTTATGAAGATTGCTAAGGATGCTCGTTTTTTTGCTTCTTATAATGTTACACCCTTTTGGAAGCGTGGATTTTGGAAGTACCAGTCTCTATGCACAAAGTTGAAATGCTTAACGCAAGATATTATTCGACAGTGCAAAAAAAACTGCGTGCTATTTGGTCAGGATCATAATCTCCATAATGAAACAGAAAACTCGGGAAAGGAGGTTGCATCTGATGGACCATCTTGCTTTGAAGTTGTAATAGTAAATGACTTATTCTTTCAGGAGCTTAATGGCCATCTTAATGCAAGGGAAGAAGAACCATGTAGGAATCTTATGGGCATTATGTTCCATGGATGCCTTACTACAGCTGGTTTGATTAATAATATTTTGGTGAGCCTTGTTACACATCCACAGATACAGGATAAGGTAGCCTTCTCTCCTGTCTTCTTTTTGCTTCTCTCTCCCTCCCTCTGTCTCTGTCCAGTCCTTTCTAATGTTTATGTTCTACATTACATTTATTCTGTCAAAACTGCCATTTGATCTAGTGGAGTGCAAACAAGGCACCTCTTCATGTCCTCTTTCTTGACACATTTTGCTTCATATCTTCATTTACTATTTTCTCTCTTTTTTGAACTCCCTCGTCCCTCCCCCAAAAGAAATTAAAGTTTCTCCATATTAGAGACTGAGCTCTTTCTAATGATAATAATATTAATGATAGTTCATTATAATTTTTCTATTCATAATGATAATTTATTATTGTTATTACAATTATATTCATGTGTTCTTACATATCATAGAATTCTTGAGCTACATATTCATCTTAAGTAGTATTTTGTACTTTCCAAGGTTCAAAGTTGTCATTCACAAGGTGATCTGCTACCCGCCCGTTGGGGGTGGGACATGCTTTGAGGGCGTAGGGCCCTACTAACCCTAGGGCTTAGGGCATGCTTAATTTGACCTCAATATGAGGTGACAATGAATCACTCACCCACTTAACTCAACCATCATGCAACCAATCACTTTAATGCCCTGCTTAGTTACAAGCCCACGCTACCAGGCTTGGCATTCATCTTAAGCAGTATCAGTTTGAGTGATTATATAAAACAATCACTATTTAATCTATATATTGATATTTAGGGTGCTTATCATCCACCCATGCGATAACACGTATCAGTGACATTGTGCAGGCGCTCAAAATTCTTGAAAATATATCATAAGTTAGCTAGGGTAGTCTTCCTTAATAGTGGCACAGGGAAATACATGGCTAGTCTGTTTGTAGATCTCCTTAAGAAAACATGGTAATTACTGAGTTGTAGTGATTACTAAGGAGACATGAAAGGGAGGATATCCAAAACTTAAAAACAACTCTCTCTCTCCCTCCCTTTCTCTCTTCCTCCTTCCACGTAGTGCGTGCACACACTTGACACTTGCATTGCCATGAAATTGATGTAAACTTTGAACTCTAGTTTTCTTGTTTCTTTGACAAAATATTTTTTTCTTCCCATATTTGTGTATACACTTATATGTTTAATTAGGGTTTGAAATAGAAGGTACATGGACTTGTGGTGATCTGATTGTGTCTTATAATGCCTGTCTTGGTTGCTTGTTGTGTGGCATCACAAGCATTAACTTGTTATCGTCCTAAATTTATTTTTTATGTTTCTAAAGATCTATTCAGAGATAACTATGGCACAGAATGGTTCAATGAAAGAAGGCCAACTGGATATTCATAAGATGGTTTTATTATTGGCAACTGTTTACGAATCTGCTCGTCTTGTGCCAGCTGGATCTTTGATACAGAGATGTTCTCTCAAACATGGTAAATCTTCTAATCTATTTCTTAGAAGCTTAATTTTCTGTATCGGGATATCACTTGCTCTACATCTCTCTTTTTTGTGTGAGAGTCATCAATAGGTTTTTCTTAGGGTTTAGGGTTTATGCCCCTCATCTGACGTTTTTGAGCTGTTGATAACCATGTCTGTAAAGTTTGTGTGTTTTTATTCAGATGGGATTACAAGATATGGTGTACAATGGATATTAGGCAAGACAGAAAATAAAAAATGGAAAGACATTTCCTAGGTTAATGTCAAAATCTCCATGATGCTGTGTCACGAGATGTGGGGACTTTTATGTTTTGCAATATCTATCAGAAAATTGTTGAATTTGCCTATACTGTTGTTAGGGAAGTAAGGATACATCAGATGAAACATTGGTGAAATCTGCAGTTATTGTCAACCACTTCTAACAGTAATTAATCTTATTAGGTTTATCACATTGGTTGAAAATACTGTCTGTGAAGGTAGTAAAAGTTGTGGATAGGATACTGATCTTGTGAATGCTGTTCGGGTAAATGGTCCTGGAGATTCTTATGTATCTTTAGCTACTACGTACTTAATTGTGATACTAAATTCAACATCGTTGCTTATTTATTCCCCCTCTTCCATGATGGTTGTGATTTCAATTTTTTACTACTTGAATAGTCATTAATTACTTTTCGTTCTTTTCCTTTTGAAGATTTGAATCTTAAAGGCGGTGGAACCATACCAGCTGGAGCAGGAGTGGTTGTGCCTGTACAGCTGGTACAGATGGATGATTGCAATTGGGGAAGTGATGCTAGTGAATTTAATCCATATCGCTTTTTATTGAACCCTATAGAGGGATCTGATATATTACTCAATAAATCATTTTCAGGTTTTATTCCTACCTATTCCCATGCCAAATTTGCTTATATAGTTTTCAAGTACCCTACAGTATTGTTTTCTCTGAAAAGATGCAGTCATAGCAGTATTAAGTTATTAACCAATCATTACTATGCCTTTCCCATTTTCTTTGCGAATGCAGCATTAGTATATGACTTTTAATTCATTATATCACATACCATTTTCAATCTTCTATGCTATTTTTTTTTCCGATGATTTTAGAGTTAGCTTGGATATGAATTGACACTTTCACTGGGATTTAATTTGTACAAGGAGAATACTTGGCTCCTTGCATGTAAAGAGTCATTCCTCCTTACAGGACGACATGGCATCATTTCACCGTACAAACGGCATAATCTGAACCATTAATTTTATTTTATTTTTATCATTTTCTAAAGATCTTCTATAGAAAATTTCATTCGATTTGGAGACCATTTAGCCATCCATGTGTGTCGAACAAAATGGTTATGGTATTATAATATCTTCATGATTAACTGTCAACTTGTTTGATTCGCATAGATGACTAGATGGTCTCCAAATTGAATGAAATTTTTATACATGAACTATTGATGATGATAAAGAGAATGAACGGTTCGATTATGGCGTTTGTGCAGTGAAATGATGCCACGTTGTCGTGTAAAGAGGAATGGCTAAGCACTGTATAATATGTTAATAACCCTAGAGTGAAGTATTTTGAATGTAACATCAAACATCAAGGCTCGCATGCTGTCTGACAAAACTTGGTTCATAATTGTTCTCAGGGGCTGCTGGAAAAATTGTGAATCATGGAGAGAGCTCCTTCGTTTTGAATGATCCAGCTAAAAATACAGTGTTTCTGTCCTTTGGCTCTGGCATGCGTGCCTGCATTGGCCAGAAATTCGTAATTGAAGGAGTAGCAACATTATTTGCATCATTGCTTGAACACTATGAGGTTTGTACTGTGTTTTTTTAGTTGACGATATTATTACTCCGTTTTTTACTCTCTCTCTCAAACACGTTGAGGTCCATATTTTGTTTATGTGTTTTGTCTTTAGATGTATACTTCAATCTACTATCTTGTCTAATGTTGTTTAAATGTTAATATATTACAGATAAAGCTCCAGCAAGAAGGTCAGGGTATCCCAAAACCAAACGACTTTGCGCTTCAGCTTCTTTCCAGTTCACAGATAGTTTTTGTAAAAAGGGACAACTGAGAGTATGACGAAGCAGAAAGCCTGTGTTGTGGATAAGATGTTTCGCTTCTTTGTCATATGATTATGCATTCCCAGATCAACTTTTTCCCCACCTCGGGTTTGGATGATGGGATCTCTTTTCCGCTCGTTAGCTATTAAAGCGGAGGATATTACATGAGTAAGTTTTGTAGCTCGTGTTTTTTTCCTCTGTTTCTAGAATCGCGCAAGCGCTGGTTTTTAAAAATGTTTTTTTTAAGTACTCTGGGACTACTGTTGTAGCAGAGCCTTGTGGTTTCCGCCGTCGTTGAATTTCCAGCTTCATCTTATATGTTGAACTTTTTTTCTCTCCCAAAAGGCCCAAAAAGGGAGTTCATGTTGTATTTTCAATTAGCTGGGAGAGGATCTCAAGTAAATTGTATATATGTATGTTGTACTATTAAATAGAAGTTTTATAATATCAAATGGCCTTTCACTGCATTTTATGGCATCCCAGGCGATTTTCTGGAATTTGCATAAACCCGAGTTACAGGATGAATTTTTGATGAGCGATTGTTCACAGGTTGTTTTTCCGTTTCAAATGCAATGCTCTAGCATTGTTTATGAATGCACGTAGCTTCCCTGGACTCTCCTCCGAGGTAGTGTGGCTGAACGATTTTCATCCGGCCTAGCCAAAAACCCAGACAACAGTTTTTCAATTTCTCATATTTCGGCCATCAGAGAAGTTGAATAAATTGGTGTTAAGGTTTCATCTCCCTCCCTCGGCAGGTGACAATGAAAAATGTATTTTTTTGGGGTCCACGCAAATTGAAAGTGTGTTCGCTAGAGTTCTTTCTACTATACATCAATGTAGTATTAGTTCCTGCATGGCTGCCCACAAACACTATCAAAACAGTATTAGTTCTACAGAACAATTCTCTCTAGGCATGTCAAATGTTTCGAGAGGTTCAAATCCGAGATGCGTCGGTCAGACCCATCTCTCTTTTCTTGCACTCCAAGCATTCGTTCCCAACAAGTCACTTCCCCTTTGGAAAGTGCCCACAAGGTGTTTGGTGAAATGCCTGACCGAAATGTGACTCTGTGGAATGCGTGGTCACAGGCTTTGGAATTGTGTTAAAAAATGCACCAGTTGGGGTTTTGCCTGATGAGTTAATAAAATATTTCATCCGGGTGATGAGAGTTGTGCTTTTTGCTCTCATGTTCGTGGGATCACAGAAAAAGTTGTCAGAGAACCGTGTGGGACCCCATCAACATTTGCTAATCGTGGCAGTGGCACACACTTGATTACTCCAAGTCAACGAAATTGAGTTAGACATCATTCATCTTAATTGACTTTCAGAACTACCTGCATTTTCAGCAAAAACGTTTTCCAGATTCCATATCTGTGAGACTCAAACTGGTAGTACGTGATCCGAAACCTTTGCAAGAATCGAAACATGGCTGGAGCTTTGGTCGGAGAGGCGTTTCTCTCTGCTTCCATGCGGGTGCTGTGCGACAACATTGGTTCCGGCGAGTTCATGGAGTTGTTCCGTGGAAAGAAACTTGATGAGTCGCTGATGAGGAAACTGAAGATAAGGCTATGGAGCCTTAGCGCTGTGCTGAATGACGCGGAGGAGAAGGAGATCACAAACCGTTATGTGACAGCGTGGCTTGGTGAGCTTCAAGATGCTGTCTTTGATGCAGAGGATGTCGTGGATGAGATCAACACTGAAGTTTTGCGATGCAAGGTAGAAGCTGGTGAATACCAAACTGTGAAAGTCCAGGTGTGGAACTTCCTCTCTACTTCTCTTAATCCTTTTTATCAATGCATGAATGGTAGGATACAAGTGATATTTGAGAGATTAGAACACCTTGCAAAACAAAAAGATGTCCTTGGTTTGAAAGAAGATGTTGTTCGAGGGAAGGGTTTGCGA
This sequence comes from Gillenia trifoliata, assembly GCA_018257905.1. NCBI lineage: Eukaryota > Viridiplantae > Streptophyta > Magnoliopsida > Rosales > Rosaceae > Gillenia > Gillenia trifoliata. Next base: position 24,095 of record JAEHOF010000150.1, read on the forward strand.
CGAACTCCAACAACTTCATTGGTTGATGAGTCTTGGGTGTTTGGCAGGGATGAAGATAAAGAAAAGTTAGTGAAACTATTGTTATCAGATGATGATGCAAGCAACAAGGATGTGTCTGTCATCACCATTGTGGGAGTGGGCGGGGTTGGCAAGACAACCCTCGCTCAGCTCCTTTATAATGATGTCGACGTGAAAAGGCATTTCAACCTTAGAACATGGGCTTATGTGTATGAAGATTTCGATGTTGTTAGGGTAACCAAAACCATTCTTCAGTCTGTCACTTCAAAAACTTACGATAGTAATGACCTGATTTTTCTTCAAGTTGAACTAGAAAAACATCTGAGGGGAAAGAAATTTTTGTTCGTGTTGGATGATCTTTGGAATGAGAACTGTAAAAGTTGGAGTATGCTGTGACATCCTTTCACTTTTGGGGCAAAAGGAAGTAGGGTTGTCGTGACAACACGGAATGAAAGTGTTGCATCTGGCATGCACACAGTTCCTATTCACTATTTGGAACGGCTGTCTGATGAGGATTGCTGGTTGTTACTTTCAAAACATGCATTTGAAAATGGAAGCCCGAGTGCACATCCAGACCTAGAAGAAATTGGTAAGAAAATTGCTCGCAAGTGCAATGGTTTGCCTTTAGCTGCAAAAACAGTGGGTGGTCTCTTACGCTTCAAAGCAAATGATGAGCAATGGAATGGCATATTAAACAACAAATTTTGGGAGCTGCCTCATGACAAATGTAAAACTCTTCCAGCTCTAAGATTGAGTTACTATTATCTCCCATCTCATTTAAAACGATGTTTTGCTTATTGTGCACTTTTCCCGAAGGGCTATGAATTCGAAAGGGAAGACTTACTTCTACTTTGGTCGGCAGAAAGTTTAGTTCCACATGCTAAGAGTGAAGAAGATTTTGAAGAGGTTAGTAAGAAGTACTTTGATGAACTATTTTCGCGATCATTGTTTCAGAGATCAAATATGAAAGATTCAGGTTTCATAATGCACGATCTCATTAATGACTTGGCTATGTCCGTGTATGGGAAATATTGCGTGAGATTGGAAGGGAGGGAATCACATGAAGTTTTGAAAAGAGTTCGACATTTATCATATGCTAGAGGAAACCTTGATTGTGCTGCAAAATTTGAGCCATTATATGGCTTTAAGCGTTTGCGAACCTTCCTACCTTTGACACAAAAGTCGTCTTGGGATGGATATGTAAGCACAAAGGTATCACATGATTTATTGCCATCACTAATACGCTTACGGGTTCTATCATTGTATGGATATTACAATATTGTTGAGTTACCTGATTCTATTGGTAATCTCATTCATTTGCGGTACTTGAATCTCTCTAGAACCGCAACAAAGAGGTTACCTGCTATAGTTTGCACTCTGTACAATCTGCAGACGTTGCTATTGTCAGATTGTTACTCTCTCACTGAATTGCCTGCAGACATGAGAAAATTGATTAACTTGCGTCGTCTTGATTTTGGTGGAACTAAAATTGAAGAGATGCCAGTGCAAATGGGCAGACTAAAAAGTTTGAGGACACTGAGTGGTTTTGTTGTGGGAAAATCTGTTGGGTCAGGCATTGGAGAATTGAGGGAGTTGCCGCATCTTCGAGGAAAGCTTTCTCTTCTGAATCTGCAAAATGTACTTGATCCTAGTGATGCCTCGGAAGCCAATTTGAAGAATAAGAAAGATCTCAAGGAGTTAGAGTTGGCATGGGGTCATGAGGGGGCCTATCACTCCGAGAAAGTGAGAGATGTACTTGACAAGCTCCAACCTGGCATAAATTTGGAGAAACTTACTATCCAATTTTATAGTGGAAAAGGCTTCCCAAATTGGTTGGGAGACTCTGCCTTCAATAAGATACAAGTGATGCGCCTCAAAGACTGTCATTCTTGTTTGGTGTTGCCATCTCTTGGGCAACTACCCGCTCTCAAAGAGCTCTTCATATGTAAGATGAAATCTCTCACGACGGTAGGTCCTGAATTCTATGGGAACGTGTCTTCTCTCCCTCAACCATTTCAATCTTTGGAGATGCTGCAGTTTGAGGAGATGCCAAAGTGGGAGGAATGGATACCTAGTCCAAGTGGAGGTCAATGTCCAGACTTTCCTCGTCTTCAGGAGCTGATTTTATACAGGTGTCCGAAGCTAAGAGGAAGTTTGCCTTATCATCTTCCTTGCTTGAGAAAACTTAGGGTGTCTGGTTGTGGGGTTCTATGTCTGCATGATGAAAGGGAAATGGCCACTACTACTACTACTAATGATGCGACTCTTAAAGAATTGGTGATAGTTGACGGAGGCGCGTGTCTCTTACCATTACTAGAGACAAATTTCATGTCCATACTTTGTCTTTCTATTCGAAAGTTGTTTGCATTACAGTGCTTGCCGAAAATGAAATTTCTTCAACATTTGTTTCTCGAGTATTGCCCAAACCTGTTGTCATTCCCTAGAGATGGTCTACCCTCTACGTTGACAAGGCTTGAAATATTCCATTGTCCGAGATTAGAATTCCCATCTCATGAGATGATCGCCAAATTGACATCTCTTGAGTCTTTGTTGATCACAAATAGCTGTGATTCAATGAGGTCCTTCCCCTTGGGCATTTTCCACAAGATTTCGAAGCTTACAATCTGGAGTTGTGATAAATTGGAATCCCTTTCCATTGAAGGAGCTGATGACAATCTCAGACATCTCCATTGTTTACAAATCTGGGACTGTCCAAAGCTGGTGTCTTTTCCCCAAGGAGGAATGCCTGCTCCCAACCTGATTTACTTAACTGTCATTCGATGCTACAATTTGAAGTCATTTCTCCAAGGCATTCACACCCTCACCGCCCTTCGCGAGTTGACGATAAATAGTCTTCCAAATCTTGTGTCATTTGCGGAAGGGGGGTTGCCTCCCAACCTACGATCTTTTAGGATTGAGAATTGCGAGAGACTGAGGCCTTCAGTGGAGTGGGGTTTGCAAGGACTTGTCTCCCTAAAAGAATTTACAATTGGCGGCAGAGGTAGTGGCGTGATCTTTGACGTGTTCCTCAAGGAACAGCTCCTCCCTACCACTCTTCACACGCTACAAATCTCTAATCTATCAAGTTTGAAATCTGTGGACGAAAAAGGACTTGGACAGCTCACTTCTCTTCAAGACCTACAAGTTTTAAGGTGTCCAAAGCTGGAAGTCCTACCAGAAGAGGGACTTAAACACCTCACTTCTCTTCGTAAGCTATCTATTAGTGGGTGTGACAGCCTCAAGTTCCTGCCAGGAGAGGGACTTAAACACCTCACTTCACTTCAGTATCTACATATCGATGGCTGCGACAATCTCCAATTCATTCCAGAAAAGGGTTTGCCAGCGTCTCTTTTTTATCTGAGTATCTACCGAAGTATTGCCCTGGAGAAAAGGTGTAAGAGTAAGACGGGAGAAGATTGGGCCAAGATATCTCACATTCCTTGCATGCATATAGGCGACGAAGTCACCATATGAGCTCTTTCTCTCTCTGTGTTTCAGTTTTCATTTCTCACTCTATCCAAAGGTATGTAGCAGTAGCACCAAATTTGTTCCCTCGATTTTTTTTATTTTATATATATATGTATATATATACACAATGAAAACAGCTAGACAAGGAAAGATTTCACATCTTCTCTGCCCAACTTGTATGTTCACATAAATCTACCTATCTAATCTCGTCAAATCAGCTCACATTACTTCCGTTTGAAATAGGATTTATCCCAACTTTCGGAGTTAGTTTCTTTTATAAATCAGAAAAGAAGGGGCAAAAATACCAAAAACAAAGGATTTGTTGAGGAGGCTTTTGAAAAGTCTTCATGTGTCTGCAGCATTTTCTCATTATCTAGTCAGGCTTAAATATATTTTCATTTATTTTGTTAATTCACCTATGTTTTTGTCATTTCTCGCACTTTCTTTACTTGTTCAACAGGACAATGTACTGTACATTACACTGACTTATTTCTGGGCTTCATTGGTGCAGACTGCAAACTGGAAAGATATGGTTCTTTACGGCAACAGATATTAGCCTGTATCAGTTTTCTATAGGGCTTTATGTGTCCCTCCATTTGTACTATGAAAGATACTGTACTCCACATGTCATAATACAAGTGGAGGAAATAATATATTTTTCCGTGTCGCTCCATTTGTATGACATGTGGAGTACCCAGATGAAAACCAGGCACTTTGAAAAATTTCTCCAAGAATATGATGCTTCTCCGAGCGAAGACGGAAACCCCCGGATGATAATGTTTTTTCACAGAATTGTGGTCGGAATACGGTTGCCTGCAATCTCATCCTCTTTCGCTGCCACAGTCATCTTCAAGTTGGTGTATATATGTTTCTATACAAACATAACGGTTCAAGAGCGCATATATATATATATAGCGGTTATGCTCATTTTTCATACAAGAATGTAGAACATATATCGATCTCTTTTCGTTTTTTCACAGAGAGAGAGAGAGGGAGAAGATCTGATGCTTCATTTTAACATTTTGTATACTATATTCCGCTTTTATGCAGTTTGCATATCAATTAAGTCCCTTTTGGTTATTTCATGTTTTTTCTTCTTCTACATCTTATACTTGTTAGTGGAAATTAAAATTTTTTTTTTGGTGACAATTTGTGGAAATTAAATTTCGAAGCTACAAATAACTGGATCTGTTTACAACCTTTAAAATTAGTTTGTTCATTAATTTTTAGTTTCGTCATTGAATTTAGGAGTATCTTGTTGGGCTGATATATGTGGAAAGTGAAGCACTCGAGTTCACGTCTACGGATCCGGCTAGAATGCTTACACGAATCTAACCATTAATGGTTAGATTCCTTTAATGGTTAATGGTTAGATTCGTGTAAACATGAAATGCTTGTAAGCATTGTAACCTATTCCCACATCTACATTCAGTAGTAGCTATTAGAAGAAATAGGCTTTTAAAGATTTCATGTGGAACAGAAGTGTGAGAAAACACATGAAGGTAAAGCTCTCTGTATCCTTTTCCTGTGCAATTGGAACTGCGGTTTATTGTTATTGCGCTCAGTACGTGAAGTCTAAGTTTATCACTTTCTTCATTAAAGTTGGCACTTTGTCAAGATCTAAGAACATGCTGATCATAACTTATCAATGGTTGTAGTTTGCAGGGTTTAATTTCTTTTCAAGTCACTGCTCTATGAGAGTTTACGATTGCGTACGGACTTCCGTTTTTCTACAAACAAATTGTGACAAAGAGGAGAAAGGGAAAGGTTCTCAATCCAGCATTTGGACAATTTGGAAGTTGTGAAGGGATCTCATTCAATCCAACATAATATAGAAGCATCAAATGCCAATTCCTATTTAGGTACTCGTTCATTATATAAATTCCTTTTCCCTTGGTTTGTAACTTGAGAATGTCAAACATGTATTCGAAAAATTCTTCAAGGTACGTAGTATTAAATGATACGGAAAATGAATGGCTAAGATTGAAAAATAGAATATCTAATAGTTGCAAAAGTTGACTCGTTCAATTCCTTTGAGAAGCTGCACAAGTTTAATGTTACAAACCAAGTCAATGAAATTGAGTTCTATAATCTTCAGATGCTTCAAAACTTACCTGCAAACCAATTTTCCAGATACATATTTGTAACACTTGTACTAGAACTTGATCCAAATCCTTAGCTAAGAAGTGAAAAATGGCTGGGGCCTTGGTTGGAGATGTTTTTCTCTCTGCTTCTGTGTGACAACATTGGTTCTCACGAGTTCATGGACTTGTTCAGTGGAAGGAAACTTGATGAGTCGCTTGTGAAGAAGCTGAAGATAACTCTGTTGAGCCTTAATGTTGTACTGAATGACGCGGAGAAGAAGCACATCACAAATAGTTATGTGAAAGAGTGGCTTCAAGATGCTGTCTTTGATGCCGAAGACGTACTAGATGAGATCAACACTGAAGTTTTGCGATGCAAGGTGGAAGCCGAATATCAAACGATGAGAACCTAGGTGTGGAACTTCCTCTCTACGTCTCTTGATCCTTTTTATCAAAGCATGCATTTGGAAATAAAAACCCAATTGCACGCCCAAACATGGGGGAAATTGGTAAGCAAATTGCACGCCCAAACATTAGTTGCAGAAACACTTGGGGGTCTCTTAGGTTTCAAAACAGCATATGAGGAATGGAATGACATATTAGATAGTAATATTTGGGAGGTACCCCAAGACAAGTGCAAGATTATTCCAGCTCTAAGATTGAGTTACCATTATCTGCCAACTCATTTAAAAAGATGCATTGGTTATTGTTCAATTTTTCCAAAGGGCCATGAATTCAAACAGGGAGATATCAATCTACTTTGGTCGGCAGATAGTTTAATTCCACAAGTTGAGAGTGAGAAAAGAATGGAAGAGGATGCTCGGAAATACTTTGATGAACTATTGTCACGTTCATTATTTCGAAGACCAAGAAATAAGAGATTATGTTTCACCATGCATGATCTTATTAGTGACTTGGCTAGGTTCGTGTCTGGAAAATATTGTGCGAGGTTGGAAGGGAGGGAATCACATGAAGTTTTGACAAGAGTTCGGCATTTGTCATATGTTGAAGGGCAATTCGATTGCGCCGCAAAATTTGAGCTAAATGTTTGCGAACCTTCCTACCTTTAACATCAAAGTTGCATTCGAATAACTTGATTGTGGTACTGGTGTGGATTGTGCTGTTACTAACTTCTGGATCGAGCGATTACGGGCGAGGAAAGAACACTCTCTACCTTGAGTTCTAAAATATGACGATAAGGTTATGCAAATCGATGTGAAGTTCTGAATCTCGTGCACTAAGTTCGACATCTTCAACTATATTAGTGAAAGTATAGGTCCACTGAATTGGTATCAAACTATATGTACAAAGATACTCAAAGGAGATGAGTGTCTTAATCATAAAAGTGGTCCGGGCGAATGTAACCTGAGAGTAACCAATCATAAAACACTTCACATTGCCGAGAAGGTTGATTAGAGGACCTCAAGGAATCAAAGATTCTTCGCCGACTGAGACTTGGAATAAATATCCAGCCACAGACTTAGAGAGAATCCCCATCTACCAAGTCGGTCTTCTTCACTGATTGCTACTGGAAAACCCTATCTATCCAGTAGGCCGTTGTTCATCAATTGCCAACCCAAACCTATCTATCAAGTCGGAATTTGTGCCGTTGTTCGTCGGCTGCCAACCCAAACCTGTCTATCAAGTCGGAATTTGTGCTGACGGTTAGTAAGGAAGGCAGTTTTCATAAAAAGGGTTTGAAAAGGGTTTCGTGTAGAGTGTTGATTTGTGTGTTGAATTGAAGGTCCCTTTCATGTTGCCAATGCTCTCATTTATATACTATTCCTTTCACAAATCACACTCCCACCAAAACTGTCACTGCATAATCTCATCCGTCTCCGACTCAAACTAGGATTTTGAATTTAGACTTATTATGTGATTAATTCAAATCTCACCTAAAAACCAATCCCGATCCTTAAACAATCCAAATAATTTACGCCGAGCCCCCCATACACCAATCCAAACGCTAATCATGATCTCTTAAGCTATTTGTATACAACCAAGACTCGACTACTCTACTAGTCTGCCATCACCGGGCCAAGATCCACGACGCTCTCCTTTATGGGCCGACTTCTAACAACTCGGCACAAACTAAGATTTTAGGCCCAAACAAATTGATATAATAAGTAGTAATAAAAGAATGATGTTACTACTGATATTTTAGAGGCGATTTTCAAATACCTTTTTAACTTCTCACACACTCATTTTTATTTATGATCATCAATTTCATTAAATCAAACAAAAACAACGGACATGATTAAATAGGGGCGTATGAGAAGCTAAAAAGGGATTGTGTTTATCATTTTCTGTATTCTAATACTTTTTAGGTCTGAATTGTACTCGAGAAGAATTCAGTAAGATCTGAATTCAATGCTTACCAGATATGAATCGACTATAAAAGGATTTGAATATAAATCTAGATCCCATCTGAATCCGACTCGTTTACCAATCTACTTGTATCTTAAAGCTTGTTTATCGAGTCAAAATTGTTGCATATTTTGTTTATCAAGTTTAGCACATTTCTCATTCAAGTAATGCTGAGAAGACCACATGCCTTCCTTATCATTTCTTAAGCTTTGTAAGCTTTTTCCTTTATCTTGGTTTTTTTTTAATACATATGATATTATTTACAATAAGGAACAAATAAATGGGCTAAGCCTAACTATAATAATTTGAATCGAATTCGCGTTTTGCAATAATCAAACTTAAAACTTCTGGTGAAGAAAAATATCGCTGCAGTACTAAGTAGCTACTCTGCTTACAGACTAAGCAAAGATGGTGGCATGGTGCCCGAATCGACACGTGTATGACACGTATCACAAAAATCCCGATCATCCAAAGAAATAAAATCCCAATCTGCAACCCGTCCAAAAAACCCCAAACCCAAAAAGGCAGATGAAATCGGAATCTCACCGCTCTGTATTAATTGCTCCCTTCTTCTTCCTCCTCCTCCTCGTCCTTGCATTCCCTTCCACCACCGCAGAAAAATCAACCCCAATCGGCTGCGGCCACAGTTCCCAACACCGCAACATGGCCACACTCGGCGGAGTCCACGAATCCCACGGCGCCCAAAACAGCGCCGAAGTTGAAGATCTCGCTCGCTTCGCCGTCCAAGAGCACAACAAGAAGGAGGTACTTAATTTACCCTCCTGACCTTTTCCTTTACCGAATGATGCAACAATTTTGATTAATTAAATTATTTTGCAGAATGCTCTGCTCGAATTTGTGAGGGTTGTGAAGGCAAAAGAGCAGGTGGTTGCCGGCACTCTGCACCATCTGACGATCGAGGCGATCGAGGCCGGCAAGAAGAAGCTGTACGAAGCAAAGGTGTGGGTGAAGCCTTGGATGGGCTTCAAGGAAGTGCAGGAGTTCAAGCACGCTGATGAGGAGGAGACCCCGTCGGTCACCTCTTCCGATCTTGGCGCGAAGCAAGGTGGGCATCCTCCTGGGTGGCAATCTGTGCCGCCGCATGATCCGCAGGTGCAGGATGCGGCTAACCACGCTGTTAAGTCCCTCCAGCAGAGGTCCAATTCCTTGTTGCCTTATGCGCTTCAAGAAGTTGTTCACGCTGAGGCTGAGGTTTGTGCCCTTTCATTTTCCCTCTTTTTATTTTCCACTTTGTAGTATTGAGGGTTAGCATTTGTTTTGAATTGGGGATTAAAAATTTAAAATCCATCTAAATGCAATTTGGAGAATTGGGTAATGTGGGTAGTTTCTTGTTGTGTTGAATTGTATGGTATAATTTATCGAAATGGATTTTGGAGAATTGTGTATTTGGGGTAGTGTTTGGGTGTGTAGGATTGGGTGCTAAAATTCATTTAAATACAGTTTGGAGAATTTGGTATTGTGGGGGTAGTATTTGTTTGTGTCGAGTCGAGTATGAAAATTTCATTGCATTTTGGAGAATTGGGGATTATTGGGGGATAGTATTTAGTTGTGTTGAAATGGGTGTTCAAGTTCATTGTGCACTTTGCGTAATTGTGTAATGTGACTAGTACTTGGTTGTGGCGAGGCGAATTGAGTACGAAAAATCCATCTAAATGCATTTTAGAGAATTCAATTGGGATATGTAGTTTGGATTTAGCCTTTAGGTAATTCAGAAGATGAAAACACATTGTTCCCTTGTCAATTTTGCATTCAAGTTCAAATTGTTTTGTATAATGCAGTACACACGTCGATTCTTTCGCTCTTTTCTGTTTTGAGGTCTTGCAATACGATTAATATACTGATTTGTGGGGAGCAGGTGGTAGAAGAGCATGCAAAGTTTAACATGCTTCTGAAGGTGAAGAGGGGAAGCAAAGAAGAGAAATTTAAAGTCCAAGTGCATAAGAATTTGGAAGGCACCTTCAGTCTGAATCAAATGGAGGCAGATCACTCCTAAATTAAGTAAACTAACTGAGTGTGTATACACATGCTTTGCTTGCTTTTAGTACATCTTGTATGCCCGGATACCGAAGACTAAGGTGTATTTGTGTATTCTAAATAATGTGTGTTTAAATGCTAATACTTTTTATGTTCTTAAGCTTTGTTCAAATGTTCCTTTTATTCCCAACTCTACAGTGGGAGAGCAACTTGGATGGCATGTGGCTGTGTTCTCAAATTGCAACTTCGATTTTTTCTATTTACACAATAACAACCACGGTAATACATGTTCTCAAATTGCAACTGCTAGACAACTACGCATTAACAAAACTTAAACCACATGAACTATCCCTCTAATTGTTCTTAAGATTTACAGGTTAAATAATTAAGAACAAAATAACAAAACTTAAACTTCATCGATTTTTACGGGTTAAATAATTACGAAAATTTCTAATTTGAGAATTAAAATATCCGAATTTTTCCTATTTTAACAATAACTACTACGGTAATACATGTTCTCAAATTTCAACGGTTAGACAACTACCGCATTAACAAAACTTAAACTACATGAACTATCCCTCTAATTGTGCCATAACAAAATAGTCTTCTTCAAAACTTATAGATTAAGCCTTCCTCATAACAAAAACAATAAATTACCAAAAAGAAAACAAAAGCTTACAGGCTAAGCAAAGGAAAAAACAAACAAAATCGACACGTGTCAATATATCAGAGGATCGACATAGCGAAATTCCCGTCTCCAGCGGGTCCACTCCACGGAGTCTTCGTTCCTATTAATAGCCACACAACTCCTCTTCTTCTGCAGAAAAAAAATATCAAAAATCCAAAATACACAGAGAGCTCGCCGCAGAATCAAACATGGCCGCAGTTGGTACAGTCCGCGATAACGAAGGTTTCGCCAACAGCGTTGAGACCGAAAGCCTCGCTCGCTTCGCCGTCGACGAACACAACAAGAAGGAGGTACATTCCAATTCCATACCCTTTTTCTTCTGATTAATATTGTGGATGGATTTTGATTGATCGGTCCTGTTTGGGACGTCGTAGAAGCACTTTCTAGAGAAGCACATGCCGGATGCTTCCTCATGAACTGCTTCCAAGTGCTTTTCCAGGAAGGGGAAGCGTTTGAATTTTTAATGAAAATTTCAATGGTTTTGCAATGAAAGCACTTTTGACTTAAGTGCTTATGAGCAAAAGTGCTTCTTAGAAAAGAACCCTAATTAATAAATTGATTGATTGATTGAATAGCTACTGAGTCATAGAAGCACCTTCTAGAGAAGCACCTGCCGGATGCTTCTTCATGAAGTGCTTTGCTAGGAAGCGCTTGGATTTTTAAAGAAATTTCGATGGCTTTCTAATGAAAGCGCTTTTAATATAAGCGCTTATGAGCAGAAGTTCTTCCTAGAAAAGAGTCCTAATTAATTATTGATTGATTTATTGAATATTGTGCAGAATGCTTTGCTTGAGTTTTCGAGGGTAGTGCATGAAAAGGTACAAGTGGTTTCAGGCTCTCTGCACCATTTGAAAATTGAGGCCACCGATGGCGGAAAGAAGAATGTTTATGAAGCCAAGGTGTGGGTAAAGCCATGGGAGAACTTCAAGCAAGTGCAGGAGTTCAAGCTCGTTTCGGACTCCTAGTTTGTCTTCAAGGTTTCTGCCCTTTCATTTGTTTTTGTTGTTTTTAAATCTCTATAATTACAGGTTTACTTGTTTTCGGAGAATTGATATTGATAGAAAGCATATAAGGTTGTAGATTTGGATTTATGATGTTAATGTCAATTCCTCTATTCAACTTTATTGTGCTATTTTAGAACATTGCTGGGGTAATAACTCTATTTGAGAGCTTTAACAATGTATTGACGGAGAGATTTAAGGCTCGATGGAGGCAGTTGACAATACGAAGCTTAAATTTCTTTGTTTATACACATGAATTTGATTGTTTAAGATTTCTAAAATTCAATTATAAGCAATATGAACCAAAAATAAAATTGATCCCTCAATTTGAAGACTTGGATTCTCTCTCTGGCATTAGGTGTCCTGCTACCTTGCTTTCTCATCTTAACCATGTATATCCATTGAAAGGGAATCCAAACTTTAAGTATGCATGTTAGGCCTTACCGTCATTTTCTCTCCATCATCTGCAAATAAATTATGTTTACATAACTGTTAAATCGAGCTTACATTAATTCCTTTTAGCCATGTTTTGAAAGAACATCGATACAGTCACGTTGTCTATGCTTGCTTGTTCTAAACCTCTTTGCTGACTGTTGTTAAATATAAATGAGTAGATAGAATCATTGAGGTTATATTCTGAAAGGAAAACTGAAAATTTTCTTTGTAAAAGGATGACAAGGGCATCAACCAGGTGACGTTAGTTTATGAACTCATACGCTGTTGTCTAGGAGGAGCTTTTAGTTCCTTGGGCTCCTTTTCTTCTTTGGGTCCAACCTTGAATATACTCATTTTCTCCTTTTTCTTGACTCGTGAGTGGTTCCCAGTTATAACATTTCCAAATTTGTTCAGTTATTTTTAGTTTCCTTGTAGTGGTGGGCATTTCTGTATTCTTCTTTTTCATAGTTGGGAAGGTGGTCAAGAAGGAGACTGTTAATCTTTTTGTTGAAAAAGAAGGATAATAAAGTAAAAAAACCATTAAAAACTTAGGGGTTGGCATGTCATATATGTAGTTGTATAGATGATCTATATTAGAACACAAGGAGGCCCAAGGACAATAAACTTCCAAGAAGAGAGGATCGAAGTCCCACTTCAAATTCTTGCATCCAAACCAAATGGACCCTAGCGTTTTAAATGGTTCAGAGGATTAAAATACGTATTTAGGTTCTTAAATTTGCATTTAAATCTGTTTCATGCAAATGAGCTTCCTAGTAATTTGATAAACTTTTGTTTTGTTTATTGAACATAATAGATTCGCTCAAATCTTGTGCTATGTATGGTTAAACATTTGCAAGATGGGTTAATTTGAACTTTTGCTTATTTCTACATGTTTACATTGTGAATGCAGGGGATAGACGATAAAGCAAAGTTTAACATGCTTCTAAAGGTGCACAAGGGAGGCAAAGAAGAGAAGTTTAAAGTTGAAGTGCGTATGAATTAAGAATAATGAAGTTACCTTCAATTTGTAGCATGGCAAATTATGGTATATTCATGCTTTGGTTGCTGTTAGTGTTTCTTCTGTGTTCTAATCAATACCAAAACTAGTCACTAAGGTGGTGTTGTGTACTCGATTTACCAATCTGTATCTATGGTATAAGGTATTATAATTCTACTGCTTATTATCTTTGTTTCAATATCTCGTCACTCTCCATTGAATGTGCCGGATTACATGGAACTATGTAGGTTTCCGGGGGATATGTTTGATTGTGGTGTTTTTCTAGGCTTTTACCTATTAATTTTCTTGAAATATCTAGTCTTTTAGTACACCAACAATCTCATTTACCTCATATCTGTAAGAACACTACTATGGCCAGCTATATTTTGGTCACTTCGGAGATGACCTGTAACTCTTGGCGTGGGTGAGTTCCCCCACATCTGTAAGTTTCTTTTCAATTTTAGCATCATTTTCTTGTTCGACATGGATGCATGTGTCTTACTGTTGCCCTTGTTCGCATTTTCCACTCTTGAAAGATTTCAAAATATTTCTCATAGCTCCAACCATTTCAAGTTACAACTTTTCAAAATTAAACTTAGTGAACTTAGCGACTCTTCAGCGTCATCTTTTGATGCTCTTGATTACCGACTGTGTTGTTTCTGAATCGTCTTCACCATCCACTGCTGGTTTCTCTTGCAGATATAAGAAAGGCTTTGTAGGCATTTGAAGGCATTCAGTTTCTCCTTCAAGCATCTCCACCACTTTGTTCATCGAATTAGCTAGGCTGGTCGCTAGGCTTCATTTGTATACACCATAGCACAACCGTAAGCATCTTCTTTGTTACTTCCTTTTCCAGCTTTCCTTTTCCGTGACGTCTTAAGTTCTCCATCGTCCCCCTCGCTGAATTGGCCATGCACCCAAGTGGGCTGCAACTGCATCTGCATTTATAGAAGGGAGTGCGAATATGTGAGTGACCAACTATAGAGATATGCAAACCTGTGCCTTCCACGACACCATTCACATGATGATTTCCATTTTACTCTCGAGGAGCAGCCACTTGAGTCAAATCATTCGTAATGTGAGCATTAGCGCTAGAATCAAAGAGCCAATTGTGAACTGGTGGAGCAGCCATGGGTGGAGGAGCATGGGCAGGAGCAGCAGCGACATAGGCCTGAAGCTTGGGAGTGGGAACTCGGCCTTCGTAAGCCACGTTCATACGATTGTAGTAGTTGATAGCAGAGTGTCCTGATTTACGCCATATTTGGCACTGAACACGACCATTGGGATTAAAAGCAGGACCTTGTGGAGGGGCGACACCGAGCACACCATCATTAGGAGCATGAGGCCCTGGCTCTTGAAACATGCCACGACCACGTTGAAAATGGCCACGTCTACCACGACCAGCACCTGCGTGAAAACCACGACCAGGAGCCTGAGCATCGCGACCTGCTCCTGCCTGAAAACCATGGCCGCCGAGTCCAACAGCGAGGGCAAATGGAGCAGCGTCAATGTTGAATATATGGCTCATCTTTTGACGACATTCGGCACCGAGAAGAAGAGCCTCCAAAGCTGCATAGGAGATAGCATCCTTGCTGGCTTGGGCAGACGCGATGGTACCTTCATACGCGGGACCAACATTGTTGAGAACAATGGCCACCAAATCTGAGTCTGAAACTGAAGACCCTGAAAGAGAGAGAGTGTCAGCCAAACAGTTGATACGATCCAAGAAATAAGCAATTGATAAATCACCACGAGGAGTGTTCATAAGTTCACTCCGGAGTTGCAAGAGACGGCCAGTGGACTGTAAAGTGTAACGGTCGCGGAAGGAAGTCCAAGCAGAGTGAGCTAGTTTTGCCAATAAGAGTGGCCAAAGCGGAAGGCTGAACTGAACTATTGATCCAAGATAGGATCATGGCATCCTGTTGCATCCAAACTTCGAAGGCGGAGTTGACAGTAGTAGTAAGATTACCATCGATATCCTTGAGAAAAGCTGAGGGACATGGGTTGGTGCCATCAACAAAGGAAATGAGGTTCTTGCTACGAAGCAAGGGGAGTATTTGGGCATGCCAAAGAGGGTAGTTTGTACGATCAAGCTTGATCGTTAAAAAATTAGAGACATTAGGAACAGCGGAAGTGGGTAGAGCAGAAGAAACAGAGTCAGAGGAGGAGGCCATTTGAAAAAAAATTGTGATGTTTTGTCGTGAGACTTGTTAGCTCTGAGATACCATGAAAGAGAGTTAAGCACGCATAAGAGTATAAAGGACAAACGAATTAAATGATGCTCAACTCAGTTGAACATCATTTATTCGCAAGGAGATATGCAAATAAGGGTTGTTGATCAAATGTACGGGCCAACACCGATGTTTGTCAATATCATGCACAATCTTCCTCGTATACGCACAGGATCAACTCATCAAGGGACTTTCTGAATTGGTTAAACAACTAAATTGGTACCTTCGACTCCAAGCACGATATGCAAATAATATATACAAATAAATATTTGAGGCACCGCAGTTAATCTCCTAAAAATAAACCATGGAAGAAATTATGCAAACCATCAGCACAAAAGAAGCGCATCGCAGCCGATTCTTCACCATCACCGAAATTATGCAAATCATTAGCAACGCATATGCATTGCGTTGCAGAACTTCTTTAGGAGCTAAAAGAGCAACAGAGGGCAAGGGAAAGATAATTCAATTCAGTGGTCAGAAGATTAATTGGAAGGCCTAACGGAACTATATTACCTTCCACAAGATAACGACGACGAGCAAGCTACTACTTGTCCTAGAAAATCTATAACAAACACAGTAAATTATAAAGGCAAACCACTCATAGGGCAATCCACCTCTATTCAAGGGTGCCATATTCTTCATACACTGCTAAGCTATGTTGCACGGACATTTCAAAACACTAACGTGTCCCGTGTCGGACACTTAAACGGACACGACACTCCAGGACACTCCAGGACACCGTGTCGGGCACGCCACGTGGCGTGTCGTTGACTTTGACCCGGGGGACACGACTGGGACACGGCTGAGACACGGCGGGACACGGTCAAGGACACAGTCAAGGACACGGGAGGGTATTTTTGAAATTTTAATAAACTTTGAGGGAAAAAATTGAAATATAAAAATTTATTTCAGGGTTAGTTTTGAAATAATGTGAAAGCTAGGTCCTAAATTCCTAATACTAAAATAGAAACAGAAAGGGAATTAGGGATTCTGGACTTTTTGCTCTCGGTCCCATTTGCGAAGAACTCCGGCGTTCTCTGGAAATCACCAAGTGAAAATTGACGAAAAATTCAAAAGACCAGCAAGCCCTAGAGTGGCCACTGTCGCTCGTTATCACTCTCTTTCTCCGCGGTTAAAGCCACCGATTCGGTAATTTACTCTTCCCTTCCTCCATTTCTTCTTCTCAATTTTTCACGCTTTCATTTCTGTGTTTCCAGAATTGGGTTTCCATTGTTATTTACCTTTTTACTTGATTTTGATCCAAAGGGTATTCAGTAGGTCGTAAAATTTTGGGGAAAATGTAAAGTTTGTTAATTTAATCGAATTTAATTAGCATTTTGCATCTAGTGCTCATCCTTTTGTTTACACTGCAACTGGGTCAGCCGATTAACACTGAGACTTGATTAATTTGTTCTTGCTGCGTTAATTTATGCAACTGGGATTAATTTGTTATTAGCTGAGTTTGTAGCTTTGCCGCAGAAGTGAGTCGAGTTGGAATTGAGGTATATTTTTTCTATGTTTTCGAATTCAATCATGTTTTTATTTAAATTTATCATGAACCAAATACCTTTTCGGTATTTGGCAGATTATTTAAGTGATTTTTCTGGGATTTTGATTGTCGTTGCAAGCATTTGAAAGGTTTTTCATTAATTTAAGTAATTACCCAGTATTAATTGGTTGTAAATAAATAAAAACTAAAGATTTTATTTATTTTTTATTGGGATTTTATGGGTTTTTTTAATTTGGTTGTTTGAAGTAGATATTGAACTGATGTTAGTGGTTTTTTTTGGCTCATTTCGGTTATTGGGTTTTATTTTTTTGCTGGGTTTAATTCGATTCGACGCTAAAACACACGCATACATTCAACTCTTTGGGCATTTGCAAACTCCTTTCCAAAGTTATCTATTTTTCGTTCACTTTTTAAGTTTTATTGTACTTTTTCTTGGTGTTCTATTTTATTCCCTTTTTTTATTGGCTGATGGTCTTTTCTGTCTAAGAATTGAAATAAAGCAGCATATTTGATAGATTCAGGTATTGCATGTTCAATTTATGTTCATTTTAAGGTGAATCAAAAGTAACCTTAATCTCTGAAATATTCCGGCGAGTTTTTAGTAATCCGACGAGTTTCCATAAAATTGCATGTTGTATTTTTATGAGAAATTATTCAGTTTTTATGAGAAACTTCGTATTATTATATTTATATGAGGGCTTAATATGCAAGTAAGAATGCAATGATCATTAGCACACCTTTTGTATGAAAAGTAGCAACAAAATGACCATTAGCTAGTACATCTGTTGAATGAAAATAAAGATAAAGTATGTAAAGAAAAAAAAAAGTTTAACAATACATCGTTCAATAACTTTTTGTAATTATATAAAGTGAGATATTGGAAGAAACTAATAAATAAATGTGGTGTTTATCTCTTGTACCCGGTTATCAATTCCCCACTTTCCCAGTAACCTCCCACAACTTCCCGGCTGTTCTCTGAAATCCCTTTTTGACTCCCTCTCCCAGGTTTCCATTCCACCGTTTTACAGGGTGTTGTAGCGTCGGGGTTATTTTTTCCCTCTCTCTCGAGACTCGATCCCTCTTTTGTTTCCCTGAGTATTACATTGGATTGTATTGCACTTGGTTTGATGTTGTTTTGGTCGGCAATGCAAGGATAGGAGAACACATAAATAAAAGATGGAAGCAAGTTAGAGAAGAGAGTGACGAGTAAGACACATTCTTTCCCAATTTTCTTTTTTATTTTTCCTTTTATTGGGGTTTCTTTTGGTTTTTGTTAATTCATACACATAAAAATGCAATATCAGTAACACCACAATCATTTTCTCCCCTTCAGGTTTCAGTAGAAACAACCACATCTCATATCTGACCTCACAACCTTTATAATCCCCCTGCTGCACCATTACACGTATGGTCTCAATTATACCAAACAATAAAAAACGTTAAAGAAAGGTGTATCGCGTGATTAAAAGAAAGGTATCACATGCAGTAAAAAAGGGTGCGTAGAGTCCGTGATTAAAAAAAAGTCTCTCATATGGTTGAGAGCGTGCCATATGAGAAATACCCAAATCTTCAATTTCCAACTTCATATACGTGAACTAGTAAATATCGTTGATCGAAGTCTGCATCACTCCAACTACTTGAATTGTCTCATTGATTCGGAAATTTCTCTTCAATTGGCATGAAATTATGAATTAGGATTTAATTGTGTGTCTAGAAAAAAAGGGCAGTGGGGAGATACAGGGGAAGGGGAACAAGAATGAGAAACAATTCGCGGTGGAGGAGGCCTAATGTAATATACAATTTGTAACTGTTGTAGGGCCCACTAAAGTATTATTAAATTGGTAGAAAAATCAGAAAAGTGGGATTTTCGGGTAAAAACCCGACCACCTATTTTATAGGTCGGTTGGGTTGGATTGAAGTATTATTAATCCGATTGAAACTGATCCACTCGAACGAGTATAATTGTTAAACATGTATTTTAAATAAATTAATACATAAGAAAGAAACAAATTAAACCCAACCCGTAGAACTCTTCCAACCCAACTCACCTACAATGGTTTGGGTGTGTTGGTTTGCCCATTTTCTTGGGTGGCAATGGGTTTGAAGAATTTCAACCCGAACCTATTGGGTTTGCCAACAATTGAAGTTCTATCCGACCAACCCACCCGGTGCCCCCATTTCATAATTTCATATTTGTAAATTGTAACCATCATTACATTTTACTTGAGAATTTCACTATACATAACATGTTAACAGAAAAATGGAATTTGGTTTTGGTTTGTGTTATTTCCTGCAGTAAGATCTCCACAACCATTCGACTTCTTGGCGCTGAACTTCTATCGTAATGGGGGATGTCGTGAGTAAAGCTGCAAATAGATTCGGCGATCTACTTGAAAAGGCATTTTTGGCTCCATTTAAGACTATGTTCGGTGCCTCTTGCGAGTAAGTTGTATTGTTCTCTTCATTGTCGGCCATTCTGTTCAACCAGATGTCCTAATTTCAGAAGAAATTTAGCATGCTGCTCGAATAGTTGCTGACTTCGTTTCATCTGCAGTAGTTTGTTTTGTTATGCTGACTCGAAGGTTTTGCCAAAACTTTGCAGTGTTCATAAATTGCTTCGTTATTCTCTTAACCTTACTTGTTGGTAGCATATTTTGGTGAATTACTTTGTTGGCATGGTAGAAGGCATGTCTTCGTAATGCACTTCTTGAATACTGTAATGTCCTTCATGCTAGTAGTGCAGAAACGCTATACACAAAGGCGTTCGTATGTGTACTTATTGATAGTACACTGAAGTTATTGAAAATTATATTCTTACAAAAGCTTGTGTATTCAACTTTGTACGTTGTTTGATTTTCTTTTTCGGATTGGAGCTAAACTAACAAAACCATTCGTCGTAGATCCTTCTCTTTCAAATTTTATTTCCTCAAAGAGTTTAGATTCTCGTGAGACAAACACCTCGCTGAGTTAGCCTCCTAGAGGCATTGATGCAGATTGGGAGGGGAAGGTATTCCTATGCAAGATGGGACGAAGAACACTTCTCTGCTTGCATATATTCATGTTCAAACACAGATGATGTGACTGTATGATGCATTTGCCTTTGGATTATACTTCACAACTAATATTGCTATGATGTTTTTGACTTTTGATTCTGCAGGCATGTTTGTTATGGATCCTGGGATTTGATTTGCTTTATTGAGCATCTTTGTGTCACCAATCTGTTGAGACTGTTCATGATACTGGTCCTCTGCTACATAAGTAATAATTCTTCGTTCTTTCGTTGTATCTTAATTTCACTATCGACTTTGGTTCGTAGATTATCTTGAAAAAGCATTTAATTTTGAGCTTCACCACTTTCAGAATCGATGATTTGTTGCTTATTCAGATCTTATATTTTCTTTCAGCTTTATTGTTCTTCTATCTATTATTCAAGCTGCGGATCTTCTGCATTGGAAAAAGCCTATGTAAGATGTGTTGGGGTGCCTGCGAGATGTATTGGTTTGCAATTGAAGATATTACTTGTTTCTTGTGGTACAAGCTAAGTAACACTAGGAGTATAGACCGTCGGCGCCATCACCACCACCGCCGCCGCCAATTTCGAGACATAGAACAAGGGTACAGTTCAAGTCAAGAAAGTAACATGTGGGATAACTATCGTAACTTAAACGTGAGGAGAAAGCAGAAGTCAGTCAGCAGAACAAGAGAGGATAGGCTGCAGAGCTCTATTTACCCTTCAAGTAGGCATGGTACTCGCAGCCATCGCCATGTAAGGTTAAAGTCTAGGGGAAGGTCTGTTCGCGTTGTGGGCAGGTCTCGAAGTGTGAGAAGCTCCAAACGTCTTCAATTAAGCAAGGTGAGAAATGTTAGAAGGCAACCCAGAACTTCGAAGAGGAGGAGAATTAGATGATTGTCAATGTTTCTGAAATT